>CAHIKZ030005488.1:1480000-1755000 GCA_903632075.3 Acanthosepion pharaonis | reverse complement strand
GATATCTTATAATCTTTTCTATAATAACTACCAAACACCAATACCAGCTTTTTTATTTATCTTTTAACTATTTATAGACTTTTTACTGACTTTTATATCTGTTTAATGAAAATATGAATTTATTTACTTTTTCTCATTGCAGCTTATATTATTGACTTTTCAATATTTAAAAAAAATATTGATTCATAATTTTTTTTGCTCCAAAATCTTTTTGTAAACAATGTAATTTGAATTTTGTAAAACCCACAGCCAAAACTAAACTCTTGATAAAACTTTTGTAAGGAAACATTATTTCTTTTGTTTTTAATTTTTACAAGTATAGAAGTATAATTACTTTTTCTAGTTTAGTTTTTCTTTGGCCCCAAAAGTATGTTAAATGTCAGTATTTTGATTATCATGTGTAAACAGATCTGAGATCTCTTGAGAAAACTTAGCATTGTGATGTGCTTCTATTGTTATATAGAATAAAAGATAAAGCACAATAGATTTGCAATCTTCAATATTAATAATATTCAGTTGACATGTATAATAATAGAGAGAAATACAGCACTTAATCTACTATGGACAGTACTTAATAGGTTGATGATGAAGTAGTTTTCACCCAAGTAGAGGCTGTTAATGTTACAATGCCCAATTATCAGCCTATTTAATCAGTGGACATTCAAGATGTTAGTGAAATTTTACCTTTTAATTTTGCATTTTATTATCTATTTATATCTGAAGAGATTTTCTGACTGAGATCTAACATTTTCTTTTAATAGAATATCATATCTGTCACACTAAATGGTTAAACTTAGTGAATTTTAAGTAATTTTAAGTCTCTGATTTTGTAACTAGTGCTTGCTTAAGAGCAGGTATATAAGTATAAACAGGACAATTAATAACAAATGGTTTGTTGAGAGGACAGTAAACGGATTACAGCAAATAAAAAAAAATTGCAGTATTATTTAAAACTGTTTTAATTCACCAAACACATTTATTTCTGTATTTTTTAAATGTATTTAAAACAAAATATTCTAAAGCTTTGCTATTTTTAAAGCCATCTACAGAAAGTATGACAATGAAATCCAAAAGTGCATTGGGATAGCAAAAGATGCCTTTCAAATGCTAAGCAAAATATTAAGAAACAGGAAAATTTTATTAGAAACAAAGAAAAGAGTACTGAAATGTTATGTAATATCAGTCCTTTTATATGCCAGTGAATGAAGAGGAGGCTTGAAAGAAGTAAGAGAAATGTGATTCTACAAAAGAATGCTAAGAATACCATAGACTAAACATGTGAGAAACAACAAAGTTTTAAAGAAAATGAAAACAAAAAAGGACATTTATACTTAGCATCAGAAAGAGACTTGAAATTTCTAAGGCACATAATGAGGAAAGAGTGTTTGGAAAGTTTAACACTCACAGGATATTATTGAAGGCAAGAGGGACAGAGAGGAAAAAGCGCATAACCTACCTAACAAGCTTGTGTAAATGGTTGACAGAACAAGGTTTAAGAGAGATGGTAAAAAGACAAAATTTACTAAGAGATACAAAAGACAGGAAATTGTGGAGAACCATGATTGACAACATCCTGCCACATAGAAAAAGATATGTAAATGAAGAAGAAAAATATAAATGTTCAAATAAAATGCTTACTCAAGATATTATATATTAATTTAATATTGTTTTTTTTTTTTTTTCTTTTTTTAGGTGTTCTTCAAAAATTTGATCAGAAATGCCAATAAAATGAACTTACCTATTGTGTCTTTAATATAAGTTTGAATAATCTTAAACATAAAAAGTTGTGTTGATTTTTGTTTGCCCTTATACACAAGCTGTTTTATCTTTTGTATTAATAATAATGTTATGATGAATTATTGAATATGATGATTCTGGTCTTCTATTTAGCATTTGATTTCAATCTCCTTCAAGCTCATTTTCATTACCAACACAGCATGACACATGCTAGTCCATATATTTTAAATAAATATATCTCATTTTAACATATAACATGCAAGAGTCTCTTGAGGATGCTTGTTCTTTATCAAATAAGCAGGAACATTTATAATAAAATTAATTCATTTATAACTGAATCTTAATTTAGTTAAGCTTTTCAATGTATTTTCTTTTTTTACATTAAATGGCAAGTCACAAGAAATGAACAAGTTGGGTTGAATCTAATATTCTGCTATATTAATACAATATTTTCTCATTATTTAAAATGATTCATTTCTCAAAGTTGTGATAAACCAATTTAAATCTTTTGCATTCGAACATATAAGAAAAATAACAAAATAGATTTGTTTAATGACATTGATTAATATGAGTTTGATCTTTTAAATCTATATTCCTATAGATTTTATTCTATTATTTAATAATTATTTTGTCATTGGATGTGGGTTGGTTCAAATTAATCATTTAAGAATTTTCTTTTTATAATTTACAGAATTACTGTGTGATTATAAATAAAATTTTAGATTCAGATTATGTACTAGAATTGGTTAGTTGACTATTGAAAGTTTTTTTTCTATTGATTTTCAAAGAGAAATTTGCTCTAATTTATCAGATATTTGTCCATAATAAATTATTTCTTTATCCTTCAACTGATAATAGATTTTTGCTGTTGCTTTTGATGTTGCAATATTGATGTTCCGACAAAAGAATGTATGTAAGATCTTTGTAATGATGGGGGAAATTAATGTACTAGCTGCCACCATAATTGGCATGCAGACTGCTCCCCTAATTACCTATCATAAATAATTGATCATGACTAATGAAATTTTAGACTTTGCCGATAATACTTACAAATGTCATGGATCTGTTAGAATCTAACCTCATTCATTTCTACAATATATAAAATTTACTTTTGTGCTTAAATTTCCCCTTTGCTTATATGATAGTATTCGGACAAGAATTGTCCTCAATTTAGTACAAATAATGATTCCACTATTGGTATGACAACCTGAACAAAGTATGATTCATTCGTTTGCAAGAGAATTAGGTTATCAGTTTGACCAGCACAAGATTTCCCAGAAAGATTATGAAATTGATGTTGTATATTTATTACTGCATTTAGGATGCTTTCAATCCATTTCCAACTAATGCAAATGGTAAATTTCTTATTTTCGCCTCTAAATTCATCAGAATATTTATATTCATCTCTGGTTTAATTCAGTATTTTTGCCGTGAATATTACTCAATCACATCTCATTAAAAATTCAAATTGCAAAACAAATGCCTCAAACCTAGCATTTTTATATGCATAAATATAAAAGATTAGTTAAGTTACTTTGTCTTTGAATATTTACATTCAAGATTCTCGTCAACGTGCCCATGCATAAATTAATAAACACTTGAATATATAAATTTATATTATGTATATGATGGCATATAAACCCCATTCACATTTAATCTTGCAGTATTATGATAGGTGAAAATAGTCCATGGCATCTCAATATTATCCTACCAGATACTTCGACTTTGGACACAAAAACTGGGACATGTTTTTTAGCCATTTTCTTTCTTTTTGGAGGGAAAAGAGGAGAGGTTATATCTTATGACATCAATTATGGTAGTTATTTAACTGTATCCTCTTCAATCATTGCCTTATTAGTCTGAGTTTGATTTTCACTAAGTTACCAACTGTAGCCATGTGCCAGACTGAAGCTAAATCATTCATTAGCATTATATTTAATGTTACAATGAAATTCAATCAATTGGGTGAATTAAAACGAAAATATACAGGTCTAAACTTACATTTTAACAGAAATAGTAATTTACATTTTCAATCTGAGATAATTTTTAAATATTACAACAAAATAATTACATTTTAATGCTTGTTTATTTAGTCAAATTTGATGATTTCCAATTTACATCCATTTGTAGATGTAAGACAACTTTCAATGACCTTTCTTTTTTTTTTTTTTCCAAATGCTGGCAGTGGAAAGCTTACTATTAAATAACATAACCTTTTGTGGGGGGGAATTGGTAATCCTAAGCCAAAAGCTCTAAACACTAAAGGAAAAAATTGCATGATTGAAGAAAAAAAATCCACATCATTAATTTTTATTTGAATATAACACATTTTTTTCTTTTTTTTTTTTTTCAATTCTCTCAACTAGATGCATTTTTAATTTATGTCTTTTTTGGTTAAATTAATGTTTATATTGTTACATTTTTATAATTTTTCAAAATTGTAAATAGGAATTTTAAATATTTATAGTATTTTTCAATTAAGTTTTAAATATATAATGCTTTGTTTTATATATACTTTCAAGCATTAAGAAACTAAACTTAAATATTCAAAAACTACTTTTTTACCAGAGAATAATTACTGCTTAAATTGTTAGCATCTGACACAGTGTATTTTTCATATGAATCTTAAACTTTATTTATGCTTTGTAAAATTAATTTTGCTGCTTTTCTTAAAAACTTAATCTTTCATTTTCTACTTTCTGTAAATTATGTTAGAAAACTAATTATTTTCTTATTACTATAAATGTTATATTACTAATTAGGAAATCCCTGTTTTAAAATTAATGCCTACCAGCCGAGAGATCAAGAGATCCTACTAAAGAAAATAAGCCTTCTGACAGGATTCTAATCTATATTCCCTTTTTCACTCAGGGAAACCACTTTTAAGTTAAGTGTACCTTATTAGGCTAAGGGAAACCATCGTAGCAAAGCAAGGCTTAATTACTCTAACAAATGAACATCTCTCTTTGGGAATATTAGAATCTATAGCTGCTAATTTTATTTTTGCACAAGAAATTTAAAAGTAATTAATTCAATTTTTTAAATTCAACATTATTTCTTATTACTATAAACTATAGTACTATTATTATTATAAACTCTAGTACTACTACTACTACTATTATTATTATAACTATAAAGTATATTAGATTATTTTCTGTAAATGTAACAATTTTTGGTATTATCTGAGTTTAGAGATTAGTCTATTTTAAATATGATTTATACTTGATTCAATTATATATATATATATATATATATATATATATATATATATATATGTCCAAGGACTTGTTTTTATTTTAAATTTTCTTTATAAGCAAGTTAGAAGTAAGTTAAATGTCAATGAAAATAGTATATATTTTTGACAAAGATCAGAATAGCACAAAATCTTTGTTATTGATGTAAAGACAAAACAGAAGGATATCTTTTCATCTACATTCTTACAAGGATAAATGATTTTGGTAACTTTTATTTTCCTGGCTGCACCATCATCTTATAAACTTCTGTTGTTGTTGAACTGCTACAAATGATGAGTACATAACTTTTTCTGAGTGACCACATTAAAATTTAATGCAAACTTAGTTTTCAACAATTTCTATCATTGTTTAAATTACCTTTTTGTTTAATTAACTTCTAACACACCTTTTAATATTCTTTCAATGTCTATAAAATATGATCCCAAATTTATTGACAGTTCAAAATATTTTTGAATATTTCTTTGATGTACAAACATACATCAATAGAAAAGGTTATTATTTATAATCAAAGTCATTTTTAATAAGAGAAAACTTGGTAAGAATTTTTTATTTACCTTTTTTTTACATTTATGAAAAAGCAATAAAATAATTTTTAATTGGCACCAATATTCAGAACTTAAAATGATTACTTGATTACTTAATGATTATTTTAGTGCATCATGTTACTTACATTTATTGCCACAAACAATAGTCAGTACCTTATTTAAACAAATTAGCCATAAATAATCAACAGGCCTTCTTATAGCCAGTTATCACTTAAATTATTACTAAGGCTGTTTTAAAATTTACATAGGTAGCAATGTAATTGTTCTATATGATTAATTGAAATAAGTGATGAGTAATTTGTTGCATTAGTAATTGTGTCATTTTTACTTTTATCAATTTAAGTAAATGTAACTGTTTTTTATATTTTTTTTATTAACAGAAATATTTATGAATCATAAACTAAGGTGTTTTAGTTGGTTTCTTATAGAGCTTTCCTTTCTGTTAAACAATTTTAACAAAATAACAATAATCTTTATTCTTTTCTAACTCATTAAAAATTCTTTTTGTCTAAAAGTTTTTGTCAAACATGGATAAACATTCCCACAATAAGGTACTTGTTCCCATAACACCACTTTTTAACTACCTTCACTCCTCGGCAATGTTTATTGCTTTAAAAAATGATGATTACAATTGTAATAAAACTTAAACTACAATGAAAGTGAATTTACAACAAAAATATTGAACATTTATTTATTAGATTGTTTAGTTACAAGCAAAAATGTTATATTTACAACATTCTAAAAACTAATACAATTAGAATTAATGGAATGCAATAGTTATCATTTACCAATTTATAAAGAAATAAATATGAAAACAATTTTCTTATAAAAATTTTCTATATTATTAAAATATGTGAATGAACTTTAAGGAAATCCTTATTATTTACCATTTTATAAAGTTTGAATCAATTGGCAATTATTCAATTAGCTGATGTTTTGCCAACCATTTCATTAAACAATATAATAAATAGTGTAAATAAACAATCTAATAAATAGTGTTTATTATTTTTGTTGTCAATTCTCAAGAACAAAGAAAATGTATAAACTCACTTTCATATGTTTAGGTTTTATTACAATTTTAATCATTGCTTTTTAAAACAATCAACATTGTCAAAGAGTGAAGGCAGTTAAAAAAAAAAACAAAAAAAACGGTGTCATGGGAAAAATTGTCCTTTTGACACTCCATCTTATTGTGAGCATGTTTATCTGTATTTGCCAATTTTTTTTTCACTTTAAAACTTGAACAGTATCATCAAAGTTAACCTCACCATTTTCAATTTATATAAAAAAAATTAAAAAGTACATCTATGTTCTTGAAAAAATCTGTTAAATTTCAGGTTTGCTAATCTAGATTATAACTACTAACATAATACCTGTCAAAAATATTGGTATTATTCACATTTGGATCAATACTTCTGCTGAGGATAGGATAAGAGTGTAGTATCTGTGAAGTATTGCACACACACACACACACACACACACAAACACACTTTGTGTGTGAGAGTGTAGCTTTTCTTAATTTGTGTTTACTCTTAATTTTTCAGAGATTATGGCCACTCTTCAGGAAACTGAATTGTAAAATTTTACAATCAAGTCTACTGAAGAGTAGACATAATCAATTAAACTCAGGGGAAAAAATAAGTGAACACTTAATTTTATCTATTACTATTAATGTTCTATCCTTTGATATAGAGGACTATAATTCCAAAGACAGCTCATCTTAAAGACGTTTTTTTTTTTTTCATAATTAGCTTTGTTAACCATGTTTGATTTTTTTTTTTTTTTTTTTTTTTGGTGGGATAGGCAGTCTTTTTTACTATTTTATGTGTGTATTTTATTGCTAAAATTATCCTAAATAAAATATATCAATGAAACTGTTTCCAAATTTGGTAAATTATGAATTTTACTGTTAATAACTTTAATCATTCATTTCCTTAGCTTTGTTTACCTTATAGTCACCATTGTAAACTGTTGTCATATAAGAATGTCTTTTCTTGTTATCACGATGCATTCTTTTATTAATATTGCCATCCTTTTCAGCTGCTCAATGCAAATAACCTAAAAAGTTTACAAACTTACTAGAACAATACCATTTTTTAGTAATTTTGTTTTTCTATTTTGTTATAAAACACTTTTCTTATTATCATTAATTTAGTGAAATTTCTACCAAGCATCCAAAATGTCACTGGCTTTTATCCAATATTAAATCCTATATATATATATATATATATATATATATCATTATTTACTCTTACTTTTCAGCCAGTTGGATTTATAACATCTTATCAATGAATCATTAATCACCTTTAGTCACTGTTCTAAAAGTTTCACTATAATGACCAATTTCTTTACTTGCAACCCTGATTTCTTACCATGATCCTTTATATTACTCATAAAATATTTATACTTTGTCCTTCATCACCTTGTACTCTCTTACATGATTTTATCTGGACGAACCTTTTTTAGATAAGATTTACTTTCTAAAATTGTTTCTCTCTTTGTGTGTGTTGTTTTTTTTTTTGTTGTTTTTTTTTTACTAATGTTTACTCTATACAAAGTCCAAGAGCCACTCAAGGTAGAGAGTTACTGAAGGAGGTTGTTGTATGAGCAGTAAGAAGTAAGAAATACAGATGATGAGGATATGTAGGAAAGTTAACAGTTAACCCAAGACTTGAAGAGGTTAAGATTGTAGTAGTTGGGAATGTAGCTGTCCTAGTGGATCTTCCTCATAACTAATGGAATATGAAGGGAATAAGGATAGTTTGACTCAGTGTACATGGCATGCTGGGTCTTAGCTGTGACGGTTAGAATTAGTGGAACTAAGGAATGTAGCTTGTCAGAACATTTTCCACAGAAATAGCAATAGAGTAGCAAGAGGCTTGCAATGTTTCATCTGTGGGAAAGGTGTTGGAGAGTGGAAAATAATTCATCATCCATAAGGCTGCATAGATGCTTTTGAAATCTATTTCTCGAGTATACTCATGCCTATTTTATATATATATATATATATATATATATATATATATATAAACATTTTGAAATCACTACACAAAAGCTTTCATGTTTCAATATTATGATTGTACTTCTTCAGGCAATGGTAAGTAACTGGTGATTAAATGATTTTTAAGGGAATTTTAAAACAAAGTATTACTTCTTTTCCGAAAGTTAGTTGGGGGGACATAAGGTTAAAATTAAAAATAGACTTGTGGGTGTCTTGATTAACCATTTAAATGTCAGATCTACGCTAAATAGAAAAGTAAGCTCAGAGGCTGGAGGTGAGTGAATTAATTTTTCATGTCACATAAACTCATAAACATAAGTTCATAAACTGGAACATAAACAGGCAATTGCGGAAAAATAGGCCAGCAACAACTTGATAGATCTTCTATTATCACAATGTGAGATATAACAAAAGTGATACAAACATAAGCAAAAAGAATCTAAATGAAATTGGCTAGATTAGATGTCCAGGACATATATTATTAAAAAAAAAAAAAAAAAGAAATTTTAAAATTTTCAACATTCCCCCCCTCCTCTCCTTTGTGTCACATCAATGTAAACATCACTTTAATCTTAAGTCCTAAAGGATGAAACACATCGCACAAAAACTTTTTTTTTACTTTCTCATATATACACATATATAAACATATACACTTTATTTTGCTGTTTATAAGATGCTCTGATGCCTTAGACACTCCCCCACCCAAATTTTGAAGGAAGAAATGAAATTAAAAAAAAAAAAAGTATTTTTCTTGTACTTCATAGCCATCTCCACTATCCCTAATTTTACTCACTGAATAACATATTTTAGCATGAAAACCTGACTAATCATGAAATATTCATCACAGACTAAGAAGTACCAAATTTATGATAACTATTTAGAATTTAATAATTAGAAGAGAAGTTAGAGTGCATAGTAGCATTGAAACCTAAACATTTTGCAGTTTGAAATCCTAACTAATCACTCAACCCACACCTCAAACTTATAACTCCTATCACTGATCTTCAATTTATAGGACGCAAGGTAGTTTTTGGAGATATTTTATAGGAAATATCCATCTTATAAGTAACAAAATATGGTGTGTACATATATATAATTTTAAAATATGACCTTCTAGTCTTTATATACTTCAGGTTTAACGTAAAAGCAACTACTATCAAGTGCCAATTCATTTATTTATTTTAGGAAATTTTCTACCAAAGCCCCAATTTATTAAAACCAGTCCATTTATTAGTTTTGCCCTTTTTCCTAAAGTTCAATCAGGAAACTAATTATTTTTTATACTTTTCAGAATTATTATATTTCATTCTTTGATAAATTTAATGTGTTTTTTTTAATGCTTCTTTACTTAAAATCTAAATTTTTGACCCATAAAATGATTTTCTGATCCACCCTTTTATTAAGATACCCAACCTGTTTATTGCATACTGATAAAAATTCTGACTCCTCTTTTGTATCAGGCACCCAAGAATATTTTATATATATATATATATATAATGAACAATGTGACTTTGTTTGACACGTGTAAGGGTTAATAAGTTTATCTTACTAGATCAATTACAACTGAGTATTTTTTTTTAACTAATGTTAACCCAATACAAGGCCCAAGAGCCACTCAAGATAGAGGGCCACTGTGTGGAGTTGCATAAGATTAGCATAAGAAACAGCAAAAATTAGGAATACAGACCTGAAATACATTAGAATGAACTGGAAACCCAATCATAAACAGGAAACAAGGGATAAATAAATCTCTACTCCTGTTCAAAAGACTGGGGAAGAGTGTGAACCTGATAATAGGTGAACCTATCTACTCCTATTAAATGACCGTAAGTCTATATTGTTTAGACATGCGTCACTAAAACTCCATCCTTTGACAGTCTGTTGAGTTTGATCCTAACTCGGTGCTTCTTAATTTCAGCTCTGTGCCACATTCAAGTTACACTTAGTAAATCACTATTTTGTTTTTTGTTTTTTTTTCTCTGCCTATAATTTGTCCTGCTAAAGCAAACAGGTATAAAACAAATAAATTCTGCCATAATTTGAAAGCCTTAGCTGGAGGTACACAGGCAAACAACATATCCATTACATCAGCTTTCTGCTACTTGCACAGTACAATAAAATTAACTTACAAATACTAAGTTAGGCAGAGCACAAAGATAAATATCAATCCCAAGGTAGAAGTCTGGGGATTGACACTTTGATCCTCTGTTGAAATGCTGATCCATAGGTAAATAGTCTCCATGCTTTATTTTACAACAGTAGATTGTTTTGTGTCAGTCAGTTCATGTCACCAATGTATAAATGAGGGTAATAAAGGACAGGTAAGCAAATATAGAAAGAGGGAGAATGGGGGAGACAATTTCAGCTGCTGGTGCCAGGAGAGAAGGAAGTGAGAAAATAATAGCTAGATATCTTGATAGGTTCACACTCACTTAAGAATTTATTTGTATTTTCTATTACAATTAAAATAACCATAGCAGTATTTGTAGACGTATTCATGAACATAAAACAAAAACAAAGATGAATAATGGGTAAAAAACTGAAATATAGGTCAGCAAATATTGATTGCAATAGCAATGGTACTATAAAGGAAAATGTAATCCAACTGCTTAAAAAAAAAAAAAAAAAAGAATGAACATAGAGAAATCACCTAATTCAATGTTCTCCTATATTTAAAGATGTTCTACTAGTATCTACTAAATAATAATTCTCTTTTTCTTCGTTGTTGTTTTTTTTGTTTTTTTTTAAGCAAAACCATTTCCCTCACCCCTTCATTTTGGTAAATTTATTGTTCCTCTTTTTATCAAACAGTTTGTGTCATAACAAGGAAAAAGTTCTCATAAGACCTGGTTATATATCAAGTTTATTTGGAACTGGTGCCAATGTTTTTTCACCATGGATTATTGCAGTAATTTTGCAAATTTCTTTGTTTTTAGTCTTAATCACTTAATGATTAAATAGTTAACAAAAGATAAAAGTAGGACCATGATTATTACTTAGCATTAATCTAATTGAGTGATTATTACTTATTAATTGAATTTAATGATTATCATTATTAATCTAGTTTAGATATTATTACTAAGGTTTTTTACTTATTGCAGACTAATGTGGTGCTGTTAGCCTGACTAATTTCAGATCAAATTAGTGAGATGTTGTATTTTTAATTTTTTTCTTTATTTTAATTATTGTATTTGCTTTACAGATTTATAGCTGTTATATACATGTGACTTGAACAGCTTATTTTTTAAGCTTGTATGCTTCCTATTCTAATTAATATTGAAAATATAACAATATGATTCATTTAAATTGTTAATTATGTTTGTTTTCAGAATACACAAAATATTACTTTCTTATGTATCAATTTCAGGATTTTCTTATCTTTTCTAATCAACTCAAAACAAAATTAATCAGAATCTAACTTTTATTTAAGAATTTCATATAAGATTTAAAATAGAAAAATGTTTTGTTCTGTCTGTTTAAAATACAAATTCTTTTATTTTTAACTTTGTACATCCTCTATTTATTAACAAAGTGATGCAACATATAGAAGTTCGAAATGAGAAATCAGAGCTGAGCTCAAATTCCATCCAAGTTCATTACATTTACATACATGCAAATATCCTTGGGAAAGGTATAAGTCCATATCTCCTCCCTCCACCTATGGGTTAAATATTAGGACTTGTATTTTGAAAAATCATTGTTATCTTAAAAGTATTCTTAATGGCATATTCACTCACAAAAAAGAAAAAAAAAGAATTATTCTTATAATATAAAGTATACTTTAGCTTTAAATAACCCTTAAAGAGTTGATAAGCCATAAAATATCAAATTGTTAATAAGTATTAACATTATGAAATTAGGTGCATATTAGAATATGATAAAATAATTAAGATATGGACATTTTCAATTTGCAATGAATTTTTTAAGTATCTTTATGATAGACACTTGATTATATCATGTTGAAAGCTACAACTAATTGCTATATTGTCAAGATTTCTTTTTTTTTATTAAAACAACTTATGATTGGGGGTTGCTTAATAAAGCAATGTACTAATCAATAAAAATCTGAAAAAACTGACTTTATTAAAGTGTAGAGTGTCTGCTAAAATTAGATTATGGCCTTTTTATTTTTTTTCCATCAGTTTAAATTAACATTTTAACAAATAATTAACCTATGTCATTGTTAAAACAATATTTTATCTTTTTTTAATGACTTTTATTACCTACAACTGATTTTTGTCAAATATATAATCATAAGACAATTAAATAAGAAAAGCAAAATTTCATTGTATTTATTTCTCATGTTTATGATTAAATCTTGCTTAATATAATTCAGACATTTATATGAAGTTGCATTGCTTTTACTGAAATATTTTGTTGTGAATAAATACCAAACTATTTAAAAGAATTGAGGATCAGTTGGTGCTTTTAAGTAATTTTTAATTCTCATAATTAAAAAAGTCTTATGAATAATTTCTTTGACTCAAAAAATACTATTTAGTCATTAAAATTAAGTGTCATTCTGATGTTACTTTTTCTGTTGATTTTTTTTTTTTTTAAATGTTTGATGATTGTTTTTCTTTAATAAAATGAGGAAACAATATTCTTGTTCCCTTTATACAAATATAAATTTCACCCACATTTTCATTTTCTTTTATTCTTTCTTTTTATTTAAACAATGCTTAGAATAACATACGAAGAAGTTAACCTCTCTATTATTGTATAAACATAGATTTCTGTTACCCACAACACTTTAATTTGAGAAAGGAACCTTAACAAATATTGTGATCTATTCAGTCTTATTTTGTTACTCATAAATTACATTTAAAAATATAATTCTAAAAATTAAAATATTTTATAATGCAAAATAATAATTGCTGATCATATAGAGTCTTAAATTTATTTGTTACATTTTGATTTTTTATTTATAGTAAATGATATTAATTCCTATCATTGCATGAGAGAGAAACTCTAAAACAAATTATATCCTAACCACTGAGTATAATTTACTTGGTAATCTTTTATAAAAAGGTGCGATAATAATGTATATTAACAAGTTTATATGTTAGTTTACTAGCAATCCATTGTTGTCTTTTTAGAAATTGTATTTTTCCATAACATGGAAAATATTATGAAATATTTGAATTGATGTAAACTTTAACAATATTAATTCTGGAAGATATGTTACTTTAATGTTGTCCTAATCTTTTAACATTAAATACATTTGAATAATAAACCAATAGCATATATATATATATATATATATATATATATATATATATATATATATATAATGTGTGTGTGTGTTATCTTATTAGTTTATTAGATATATCTGTTCATTCTACAAGTATTTGCTGACTGCTTTGTTTGTGAGATCACATTTACTATTTCAGTATGTTATAATTATATCTTATTTCTATCTAAATAGATTTTATAAAGTTTTTTGCCTTTATTTAATAGGAGTAATTAAGTGATTCTAATCAAAACCTTTCTACCAAATGATTTTGAGACATAAATATTTTTTACAGTTCTCAAATAAGATTCAATAGTAAATTCCTGGTAATTAAAGTCCTTATATGAAACTTTCAACTTACATGAATTTTTCATTAAAATTTTTAAAACCTATTCTTTCATTAATAATAACTTTCAACTATTTATATATTGTTGGCTTATAAAATTTGCTGGTGATGTTTTAGACATTTTTTTAATAATTTATTTTAACACCAAAGTGATTAGTAGTCATAAGCAGTTTTAGTGAAAAGTTATCAGTCTAAAAGAGAAGGTATGCAAAAAGCAAAAAAAAAAATCTAATATTTGATCAAATTTTGATAAAAAAAAATTTCAGCAGCCTCTTGTAAATAAATTACTAACAAATGAATTCACAAATACTTAGGATTCAATTTTTCATCTAAAGAATTTCATTTTTAGAAAAATCTTGAAAAATAATTTTGAATATTCAAAGAAAATACAGAATTAGAAAATGCTGAAGTAGAAAAAATTTTCTAGACTTTTCAAATTTTCTATTTATCAAATACTAATGTTCATGAATACTTGTTTATACATCAATGTGTTTTTATAAACAGTTAAATTAACAGATAAATCTTTGTTTATAAATAGTTAAATTAGCAGGCAAATTATTTTTAGAAACAGTTAAATTAATAAGTAAATTTGTATTTTTTAATCAGTTAAATTAACATGCAAATGTCTTTTTAAACAGTTAAATTATTAGGCAAGTTTGTTTTTATAAGCAGTTAATAGACAAATCTTTTTAGAGACAGTTAAATTAACAGGCAAATGTGATTTAGAAAAATTCAAATTGATAGGTTAATTTGTATTTTTGAAACAGTTAAATTCACACAAACTTATTTTTAATCACCATTAAATTAAAAGACAAATATGTTTATAAACAGTTAAATTAACAGGCAAATGTCATTTTATAAACATTTAAATTCATAGGCAAATTTGTATTTTTTAAACAGTTAAATTGACACACAAATGTTTATAAACATTTAAATTAAGACCAATTTGTTTTATAAATGGTTAAATTAATAGGTAAATTTGTTTTTATAAACAGTTAAATTAACAGGCAAATGTGTTTTTGTGAACAGTTAAATTAATAGAGAAATTTGTTTTTAAAAACAGTTAAATAGACTAATTTGATTTTTACTTGTTATATTAACAGGCAAAAATTTTTTAAAAACTGTTAAATTAATAGGCAAATTTGCATTTTTTTAAACGGTTAAATTGGGAAATTAGTTTTTAGAAACAATTAAATAGGCAAATTTGTATTTTTAAATGGTTAAATTTACAAATCAATATCTTTTTAAAGTTAATAGGCAAATATACTTTTTTTTACAGTTATTAGGCAAATTTGTTTTATAAACAGTTAAATTAACAGGCAAATGTGTTTTTATAACAAGTTAAAGCAGGAAAATCTTTTTTAGAAAAAGTTTAATAGGCAAATTTATATTTTTAAACAAATTAAATTAGCAGGAAAATATCTTTTTGTAAACAGTTAACTTAATATGAAAATTTGTTGTTTTTTTTTTAAACTAAATTAACAGGAAAATTTGTTTTTATTAACAATTAAAATTGTTTTTATAAACAGTTAAATTTCTTTCAGAAACAGTTAAATTAACATGCAAATGTCTTTTAAATAATCATTAAATTATTACGGTAACGTATCTATAAACAGTTAAGTTAATGGGCAGATTTATTTTTAAACAGTTAAATTAATAAGGAAATTTGTTTTTAAAAAATGTTAAATAGGCAAATTTGTATTTTTAAAAAGTTAAATTAACATGCCAATATCTTTTTAAAACAGTTAAATTAATAGGTAAATCTTTTCCTAAACAGTTAAATTAACAGGCAAATCTTTTTTAGAAAAAGTTAATAGGCAAATTTGTATTTTTGAAACACTTAAATTAACATGCAAATGTATTTCTAATAACCATTAAATTAACAGGGATATATCTTTTTACAAACAAAATTAATAGGTGAATTTGCTTTCTTTTAGAAACTGTTAAAAATAGTAAGCAAATTTATTTTTAGAAACAGTTAAATTAATAGGCCAATTTTTTTTAGAAACAATTAAATGAATAGACAATTTTTCTTTTAGAAACAGTTAAATTAATAGCCAAATTTTTATTTTTTAAACTGTTAATTTAACAGGCAAATGTGTTTTTAAACAGTTAAATTAACAGGCAAATGTGTTTTTAAACAGTTAAATTAACAGGCAAATGTGTTTTTAAACAGTTAAATTAATAGGTAATAATAGTTTTGATAAAAATCCAAATTATAGGCAAATATTTAAAACAAGTTATAGAAATATTCTTAATAATTTTGCATTTTAAAACAGTTCCCTTCCAATTCTATTTGTTTTAGAATTTTAAAATATATTTTAATAAAAACTATGATGCAAGTTTCTAACTGAACAATTATTTTATAAGTTTTAAATTTAGGCAATATAAGTTGCTTAGATTTTTTTTAAGATTATCTATAAATTATTGGAACTTCTTTCAATATGAATTGAGCTTCATCTAAATAAAACTTTTAATTCTAGAATACTTGCAAACTTATTTCTTTTTTAAAAGTATTTCATACATAATCTTAGAAAGATAAATAAGGCTAAACATTAATTTAACTTTGTTTTCATAACTTTGTATTATAAACAGCTATAATTTAATTGAGAAAACTTTAGATATTTTAATCAAGAAAACTATCTTTTATTCTATATTGACCAATGGCTTATATTTAGTTCAAATGTTTATAACTGTTCTTTTATATTTGTTTATATCTTGAAATTTCTAACCTGTTAATAGAATGGTTGAAATCATTTGAGATTTGTTTAATATATTTTTTATTTCTATTAATGTCTTTTGCTACTTCTTACTTTCTTGCCTTTTCTTTAGTTAGTTCTTTAAAAAATAAGCAACTCAATTATATCCAGCCTTCCTGTTATGAAGATAATGGGAATAAATATCAAAAGATCTACAAAATCAATTACCCTTTCTTGTTTGTTAATCAAATGATTTTTACAGACAATTTTCAGAATAATTATAGTCTCTTATATATTTGTAAGAATAAAAAGAAAAACATAAAATGAAATTATTTTTAAAGTTTTCTGAAGCACTTCAAGATCTTTAATTTGTTTTTCTTCTTTTTTTTGATGAAGAATATTATTTTCATAACAGTTTTAAAACAATGGCATTTTGAAAATAGAAATGTAATTCTCAACCATTATCATTAATTGATTGTATTTACTTTCATCTGAATTTTTAGTTGTTTTCATCACAATTTTTTATTCAGACAGTCAATCTATAGGAATGATTAAATACAGGATCAAAAATAATGGATAAGCTTTTAGTGGGATTAGAACTCTGGCTATTTTTTTGTCTAAAAGAAACTTGTTTGAATGCAGAAGACAAACCTATAAACCCGTCACTTCATTCCATAAAATTTATTGGTGACTTTATATTTGTTTTTTGTAAAACTTTGCAGTGAAAATAGAAGGTGCATTCAACCTGACTACCCTGAGCCAAAACAGACACAAGTTCAAATTTCACTGACAACTTACAATTTTTTTTTTTTTTTTTTTTTTTAATTCTATTCTATATACATTGCCATAGTGGGCACTTTGATATGGTGTAATGGTTGGCAAAGCTTGTCTCACTGGATCAATTACAACTAAATTTAAGTTCTTTCCTCACTGGGTTCCCCATACTTTAGGCCTTGTGCCACATCTAAGTTATGCTTATTAAATCAATATACATTTCCATAGATTGATGACCTGAGTAAACATTTTGATAAAAAGCAACTACAGGATTAAAGTGAAAGTCAATAAAAATTAATAATAATGATTTACAATGCTTTATTTAATAAAAAAAAATAATGTTAATACTACTACTACTGCTGCTAATTCTACCAGTGTAAAAAGCATTCTTTCATAGCAATACAAAATCATTTTGTTGGCAAATAACTTGTAAGAATTTTTAATCATACCATTCAAATACTTCATATACTGATATAATCTCAGAATAAAAAAGTGAACTTTGAAGAAAACAAAGTTATAAAAATCATAAAACAAGACTTTAGTTAAATGTTTATTTACATTTTGAATTGTTTTTAGGATTACAAGCACCAATATGATACTATTATCTGCTAATAAGTAATAATAGGAACTTATTACAATGACTCTCACTAATTCACAAGCATCTGTCCAAAGAATAAATAAATATTAAATATAATAGTTCAAAATCATATATTCTAACTTTTTATTTTAAGATAAAGAGTAGTTTTTAATTTTTGATAATATAAATATTCATCACTTTAAATTGAAATCTCAGTTTAATCTTGTTTTTCAAAAAAATTTACATAAAATTACTTTATTCCATCAGAGCATTTATCAAGTAAACATTGTCTTGTTATTTTGATTGCCTTGTTATTTTGACCATTTTTTAAGTCTAAGAAATCCACATTTTTCTTACATTGAAAATTACAATAGTGTAAGATATTTAGTATCAAAGTATATTTTTTAGATAGTAGCAAACAGGTTATATGTGCAATGTGGTGTAATGGATATTGGCGTAGAATATGAAATCAGAGAGCCAAGTTTGAATTCCAGTCAGGTTTGTTAGATTCACCTACCTACAAATACCCTTGGGAAAGCTATAAATTCATCTCTATTCTCCCAGCTATTCCTATAGCCTTGGTTGTCAACCAAGGCTATCATAAAAAGAAATGGCAACCTACTAGGAGAAAATCTTCTGCCTAGTCAGTCATGAATTGAAAGAGATATGATCGTTCAAGCATGTATCACATATAGCACTTAACTAACACTTAAATCCAAATTTGATTTGAATTAATTTTTTTTCTTGTAATATTTGTGCCTACAAAAATGTCTAGGTAAATATGAGGAGATGCTGAAAAATTCTTGGCCTTATCCAAATCATCTTTCTTTTTAAGTTTTCTTGGTTGAGCTGAAAAATTTTTACCACCTCCCCCATAATTAAATTTATCAGTTTTTTGTGTAAACACAAGCTGATGAAGTCAACTGTTTTTTGTTTTTTGATAATCTAAAGTTAAAAGGCTAATAACCATATTTGTCTCTAAATGGAAATTTATATAAAGTGCATGATCTAAAATAAAGTCATGATTGTTAATTACACAATGTGTAAATACATTGCATTTTTGTCTTTTCCATGTATATTATTGGTTAAATAATAAAAATTAATGCTCATCTGTTTTTTTTTTTGTTTTTTTTTTTGTTTTTGTTTTTGTTTTTTTTTTTTAAATCATTTCATCCCAAGCAAGGTGGTAAGATGGTAATGCCACTAGTACATATAAGGTTACAGAGAGTGATAGAGAATGAGAAGACTGAGAATAGGGAAGATAAAGAAAGGACAAAAAATGATCAGGGTTCAAGAAAGAGATAATTTGGCAATTGATGTTGCATTTAAATTTTTGAAGAGTGTAGTTATCAGAGAAGCAAGAAAAATGAAAGGTGGGAAGTGCAAGAAAAGAAACTGTTAGAGTAGAAGTGGCAGTTGCATTTAGGTATTTCAACAGTAAACAGGTGGGACCTAGATGCCAATCTAGTAAAACACTTAAATTCATGTAGTTGTGGAACCAGGGTGGGAGGAAGCTTGTTGGAGCAGATGCCATGAAAATATTTGTAGAAAAGACAGAGGGAAGCCACGTCACATTGATGAGAAAGTGACTGAAATCGAGATGTCTGGTCAGGATCAATTACATTGCAGATCCTTCTTTAGAATTTGTCAAGAATCTCAAGCAGGAGCACCAGACCAGATATGGCAATAGTATTATAGAAAAAAAAAAAATTTAAAACATGTTCAACTAGTGGAACAATGTACACTAAAAACTCAAGAATAATGAGTTTTAAAATTTGCAATGCAGTATTTGGTTAATAGTAATGGCTAAATATAATTTGTAGTCTGTCTACTGATTTGAAGCTAAATTGTATGACCATAAACAATTTTGTCTTAATAAAAGAGATGCAGTATTTTGTATTTGCTTTTTTGTTTTTTTCAAGGGGGCTTAAGAAATTTTTCTACAGTATTGCTGGTAAACCCACTTTAAACTTCAACCTTGTGTCACATTCAATAGCAACATGGACATGCTGAAAAATAACTATGTTTAAAGTCTAGGCTTAAACATTATAATACACAATATTCTGAGAGCTATTCTAATAAACTTCAATATGGAGGTAAATATGGCATAACAGTTAACAATACAAAGAATGTAATCAGTGGACAACGTTCAAATACTGGCTCAGATAACATGTATTTACCTCACATTAAGGAACTTGGAAAAGGCATGAATCCACTTTTCATTTAGGTAAATATTACAACAGTTGGACCCTTTTTGCCTTTTATGGCAGTCCAACTTGAACATCTCTATAATGATTCACCTGGTACTGAAACTGCAACTTTTTTTTTTTTTTTTTTTTTCAATAATGTTTACCCTTTACAAGGCCCAAGAGCCACTCGAGGTAGAGTGTTACAGTTTAAGAGGCACAGTTGATGGGGATATGTGGGGAAGATAACAGTTGGCCCTAGACTTGAACAGGTTAAGATTGTTGTGATTGAGGAAGCATCCTCTTGGAAGTCTGTTCCACAACTGCACCCACTCCTATGCTCCACAAAAGTCTACAAGAATAAACAATAAAATTTGATGCTGCTTCTCATAAATAAACATTTTTACAGCTCATTAGTTGTTCACTTATTTACATTTTTTTAATGATTTCATAGTTTTGCAATAATATTTCTTTCTATTTCTTTTTTTTCTTTTTTCTTTTTTTTCCAGTCTCCTGATACATGTTCTACAAAATGGCAAACCTTAATGAAGCCTTTTAACTTCTGTAAATAGACTCTTGGATATTCATAATGTTCTCCGAGGAAATTCAGAGAACCATTCAACAGCGTCAGTTACAGTCAGGATCACAGAAACAATTTGTTTTGGATAAAGTACCAGAATCAGTGTTTCTAACATGGCTTTTTCAACAATATGAACTTCTGTACCAACTACAAATTGCCAGCAATGAAACATATAGTTCTGTTTCTTCATTATTGGCTGATACACTCCGACAGCAAAATGCTATCGATGGGTTTAAAACATTTCATTCTACAGGAAAATGTTTAAAGGACGCACAAAGACATTCGTCATTGTGTTATTCGCACAGTAGCAAGCTTCCAGGTGCACTGAAAGCAGTAGAATTATCACAGAACTTATGCAATATAAAACAGCTTGGGACCTTGTCAGCATCAGAAAATGTTTCTCTTGTTTCATCTGCCTTTTGTCAAATCTCTCTTTCAGAGAACAGCAATCGGTTTCAAAACGGACGCACAATTCACCCCATTAATGAGGTTGCATCTTCTACTGAAAAAGCATATCTTATTAACAAAGAAAGATATATTGAATCTACAGAAAATCATATTTACAACTTAAATGTTGATTTAAATAACTTTTCTTCTGTCCATACATCTATACTCTGCAGGGAAGAGTCCAATCCTTTCCCCAATCTCTCACCATCCCTACACCTTTCAGTCATTCCTCAAACATCAGCTTTGGAAATTTTGAATAATACAATTCTTTATCCTGTGCCTCATCATTCAGAAAATCTTTCTCCTAAGACTGAACATTCAACTATATTTCAACCATCGCACGTAGGATGCGATAACAGTGACCAAAACAACCAGCCACTTCAGGAAACCCTTGTTAAAACATGTTCAGAAAGTAACTCCAGTCTTCCATTATTTTTTCTCAAATCAGACTCTTTGAGAGATTCATTCCATTCAATAATTTCATCTAGTATGGCACAATTCAACGAGGAAAGGCTTGATGATGAGTGTTTCAACACATTTGACCAACTTGATCCTCCAATTCAAAGAAACTTGCAAAATCCAGTTGCTAAACTCTTATCTGGTGGTGATGATCAGGTGAGCTTCTGACTGAATATTTTTTTGTTTGACCATCCAATTTATAATATCAGTTTTGAATTGCACAAAAAGAAAATTTTGCTTTTTTAACAACACTGTGTATATCAAACAATAATTGCTCTTAATAGAGCAAATTTTCATTAGTTATATCCGGCATGCCTTATTAACCTTTTTCTTTAGTCATTCTCTTTAATTTTATATGAAGTATTTTTATTATGACTATTATTTTAACACTAATTTTATTTTATTGTTGCTTTTTATCAGATAGTCATGTCAGGCTTAGGCCTGCTACTAGTAACATGTAAATGAGTACAACCTGCCACATAGATAGGTGGTTGACATCTAAACTAGCTCCTCCACTAGCTTTTCTGCTGGTGAGGAGTGTGGCATATCACCCCTCAGGATGAAAAATAAGGCCCGTCAAAGGACGGATGAGATTCTTACAGGAGTCAACGGCCAACATATATGGCTAGGATGGGGTCTCAAGCTTCGAATGGCAAGCTTCCTAGAGTTGATGTCTTGATAAAAACACTCAGTGTACTTGGACTACCATGAGTGTCTGAGTTGGGTGTCAGGAGAGCAACTTGCCTTGTAATACCTTGCTTCAAATCCTGATGACAAATCCTTGGTCAGGTAGAACCCACCTTAATCCAAGTCCTGCCTCAACAACAAAACACAGCTATGTATACATGTTGCTTTTTATCTCAATACTCTGCAACAATACATGCCTCAACATCTAAATGAAACACTGATATATAAAACAAAAAAAAAAAGTGAACCAGGAATAAAAGCTCATTAGAACAAATTCAGTTTATGGACCTTTTCACCCCTTGTAGGAACCCCTCCCTCTCATGGCTGTCCATTTTGAAATTCATTAAATGGCCCCAAAGTCATGATATTTACAATTTTTTACCTTTCTTTACTTTTCTCCTTTTAATGTTTTATATTATATGCTAGAAAAAAAAATATCAGATTTGGTTATATTTTCAAATCTTGCAAATCAATGTACAGCCATACTGAGCCGTTTTCTCTTTCATAATTTTGTGAGGATAGTTTTAATATCTTTCTTAATCTCTTCATTTAGAAAAAAATAAATAATGAATTAAATAGTAAAAGATTTTAAGAGTTGTTTCTGTAATGAAAAGGGTTACCAACTGTAACAATATTCAGTTGAATGTCTTAATATTTTCCAAATAAGTGAATTCAACACATGGTTTTTATATATATATATATATATATATATATATAATATATATATAATGAAATGGACAAAGTCCGACAATTATTTTTAAGACATTTTTATGTTTATACATTCTTTTTATAGATACAAATATTTAAGTAAATGCTCTGTTTATAATAAACAGTATTAATAACATTTACCGGCCTGAATGTCCAAGAAATTTTCATAGAAAATATTCGTCCTCCATGTGACGTCATTTGTTTACATTTGGATATGCTTTGAGCAGATATGAATGTACATGAGATTCATGGAAAATTGTAGTTTAAAAGCAGTAAAATCGACCTTGCTAACCAAACAATCCTCTGTGGCTAAATCGGTTAAGGCACATCGGGTTATATGACGGTTCCATATAGGATACAGGTTCGATTCATGTCAGAAGACAAATATTTTCTATGAAAATTTCTCAGACATTCAGGACAATAAATGCTATTAATACTGTTTATTATAAACAGAGCATTTACTTAAATATTTGTATCTATAAAAAGATTGTATAAACATAAAAATGTCTTATATATATATATATATATATATATATATATATATATATATATAAATCAGAAAAGGAGGTGTGTGTGATATGCCACATACTTCATTTGAGATTTAAAAGTTGGTTCACCCAACGGCTGCTAAGCCTCAGTAGGTGGGTACAAGACACATCTTGTTACTATACCATCCTATGGTTAAAAAGAAAAAGGTTTTAAGTCTTTTCCTTTTATACTGATTTATACAATGCCACCTAGCAGACAAGGTGGGTAATCCCACATAACATATTTCAACAAGAAACATAGATTATTTCATTTCCTTGTTTCAGTCCTTTGAAAATAGTAATAATTTTTTTTTTCATGTATTATGTTTTTTCTGATTATTTAGGGCTTTTTTTGATGTTTTCTTTAAAGTATTTCCAACTTTGCAGATTCAACATTGATGAAAGGAATACAATTTAAATTTGTTTTTTTTTTTTGTTTTCTCGTATCTCCTCTTAACCACGTTTTGTTTAAATATGTGCTATTAGTTTCTCTTTTTAGAGATTAAATAAATTTATAAAATTGCTTCATTGTAATATCCTTTGTACGTTATTTCATTTTTGAACTTTGAACAGTTAGACTTTGAATATATGGAAAAGGTTACACTAAAATCAGAGCATGCATTGGATTAACCAAAAGCTAAGCAAAGTAATAATAAATAAGAAAATTTTGTTATAAACAAAGAAAAGAATGCTGAATATAATGTTAATCCTGATATATGGCAGTGAATGCTGGACAGTCTTCTCATAAATGAGGAGACAACAGAAATGTGGTTCTACAGAATTCTATAGACAGAGCACATAAGCAACAAAAAAGTCTTAAGGAAAATGGAAACAAAACAGACACTTCTACTCAGTCAGAAAGTGATAGTTGAAATTTCTAGGGCATACAATGAGAACTTGACCCTCACAGGGCATATCAAGAAAAAGAGAGATGGGAAGGCATTGGGGTCACCTACCTGACAAGCTTATGTAAATGGATGGCATAAATGGAGGCAGAAGGCTTTGCAAAGGGACAAATGTTGCTAACGGCTTCAAGTAAAAAGAGCTTGTGGAGAGTTGTGATTGTCCATGATTGTTCAAAATCAGCTTCATTTAATCAAACACTTAGACAACAAAAATATATTGCATAAAAAAAAATACTTGGTGTATTATGTCATAAGATTTTCATTTTCATAATTTATTTTAAACTTAAATTTTTTATCCGACTAAAATTCTAATAGAAACATTTTGTCTGATTCATGAATTGAGAATTTTCTTTGCTAACTTATTTTCTTTCACAAAATAATCATAATAAAATTAAATGTAGTAATAAAAAATAATCACAATTTTAATGATTGCATAATTTTAACCAATTACTTGAAGAATACTTTTGGTTTACTAAATACATCATCTAAAACCACTGTTTATAATTTTGTATATTGCATTGAAAAGATAAATTTAAAAGATTTTAATTTCTGAAAATATAACCTGAGATATTGCTACAAGCAATTACTGATACTTAACTTTCTTTTACTTTGTAAAAAAATAATTGTATCCTAAAATATATAAAATTTAACAATCAATTTGTTTTTTCATATTTCTGAGTTGTTAGTTTATGATTAATGTTTCAGTCTATCATAAATGTTTGCTTTTTATTTCAAGATCTTTAAAATATCAATCTAACTTTTTGTCCCTTTAGCACTTCATCCCCATTGAAGATGAAATGGTATTGGAATGAAGGTCTTTTTAGAAGCCAGTGAGACCTTATCAACTACAAAAGACTCTAAACGCAAGAGATTTGCTGTTGGAACAATTATGCAATCATCTCAGAAAAGTTTCTTGTTTAAAATTGTTACAAGTAACTTTTACAGGAACATTTTGCAATATAAAGACAGTGTTTAAGGGATTTTTTCCCTTTTTTTTCGTTGTTTATCTTCTTTTTTTCCGTTGTTTATCTTCTTTTTTTCCGTTTACATATTTTTGTTCAATTTTTTGTTCATTATTTGTATTTGAATAATTACTTTGTTTTTGTTTTTGTTTTTGTTTTTTTAACCACCAAGCGCATCCCTAAAGTGTTTATTCATTCCTCATTTTGTTTTATTTTTATATATTTTAATTTTAATCAAAACTGTCAATATATATAATTGTTTCCAACTGGTGTTATGGGTTTGACAATTGATATGCAACTGCTAACATTTCTCAATCATCTCACCCACACTCCTTGTACATGTTCATTCAAATAGATTGAACCTTCGACAAGGCCTCTTGTATAAGGATTTCAATGTGGTTATTCATCACATTGCTTACTTGACTCATTTATATTTACTGATTTTAGTGGAATCGGTAGTCTTTTGAGGAATTTTTGACAAAAAAGTGAATTGTGCAAATTTTTCTTCCCTGTTAATTTTTGTAGACTTTTCTCACTACCAGTTTTTATTTTAATTGCATCTTTTTTCAAATCAATTGATTTTAATAATTGATTTTTCAAATCAATTATTGTATAAAGAAGTCTGCAGTAACTTTTTCTACATTATTATGTAATCTTAAAATTCATTGTTTTTTGTTTTTTTTTTAAATTTAATTTTGGCCCTTATTATATTTGTATATGAATTAGACAATCATAATTGTTTAATACATTACAACATGTGATTGTCCAAATGTGATAATTTCCTATTTTCAGTTGAATATTAATGTACTTGTGATTCTTTCCTTCTTAAATTCTTCACAAAGACAAATGAAATTGACTCTAGATTCATTTGATTTTATCAGCTTAAAAATGTTCTTAAATAAATTAGAAAATTGCTTGCTCTCAAGGAACATGGTAGATAAATTTACTTTCATGTTTTTGATTTCAAATTTTTATGCATTTGTAGAAAAGTGACATAAAGTTGTGTTTGATCTCTGAAATTTTTTAAAAAGTCTACCATTTCAGTATTATAGCACTAAGTGCTAATTTAATTTCAGTGTGATTTTAATATTGTTTTTGTTGTGTATCAATACTTTAAAATAAAATAAAGTAGGTTATATATGGCTATGCCATAAGGATTTTTTCCCTCCAAATATTGTTTACATTGTCTGGTTTGTTACAAATGCAATTCATTACAACCCCTCCCCATTTTTTTCTTCTTCTTTACACCTACTCCTTGATCAGTCAATTGATGCCAGTTTTGATTTTACTTGCTTTTCTCATTATTTGGAAGATCCGGAAATTCAGCTAATGTTCAAATGACTGAAATTAATAATTTTTTGGTCAGTTGCTGATGATAGAAAATTGGCCAATTGTTTGGATTAAATTTTAAACCTTTTTTTTTTTTATTATTATTTTTTTTTCTGCAAAGTGACTAATTGCCATTGTGCAACCAAATCATTTTTTCAAGATATCTGTGATTTTCAAGTCTTTCAAAATAAAATATGTTTTGTCAGCTTTAAGGTTTGTCATTTTATGATTCACACATTATCAATTTGATCATGTTGAATTTTGACACAACAGCATGATATAAAGCAGAGATTAAACCCCCTTTTTAAGGGCATTAATATGTGTGGGTTTTTTGTTTGGTCGTTTTTTGTTTTGTTTTGTTTTTTTTTCATTTGCTTTCATTTTGGTAAAATTTTAGTCCTAACTTGAATTTTGGCATTATTATAAATTTTGGAGAGGAATATTTTTACCACTGTATACATTGGTATATACTGTAAAAATAAAGTTAATTTTTCTTCCTCATTTGGTGGATCAATTTTTATATATCTATGAAAATATTTTTACCATTTCTCTCTTGTAAATATTTGAATAAAGGGAAAAAAGATTTTTAATGTTAATGGATTAGGATTATCCAATATAGTTTGGCTTTAACAAATATTTGCTCCTATTTTGAAATTGGATTCTTGTATTCTATTTAATCTGTCCACTTTAAAGAGTTATTTAAGTCAAATTTGAACTTAGTTGTTTAATATTTTGAATGTAAATGATTAGTTGACCATTTTAAGAAACATTTTCATTCATTTCAAATACTTGTGCCAATGACTTTAAAATTGTTATAGTGGCATTAAATCATTCAAAACTTGGTGGAAATTAAATGTTTTTTGACATTCAACATTTGAAAGTTGTATAGTTAGTATCTTGTGTGCTGCCTATGCAAATACATTAAAGTATTACTATTTGGATAGAATTTTATAGATGGCATGATTTTTAAGATATGGCAATGTATTGCCAGTAATTTCCCTGTATATTTAAACAGTAACTGGCTTTTGGGATTTATTTTTATCACTGCCACTTTAATATTTTTTTTTTTATTTTGTGTTATATTAGTTTGTTTTTTTTTTTATACCAAATAGAAAATGTATTTTTAACAGTCCAGTTTAATGCAGCTGAATACCTAAACATAATAGTTTTGGAGTTAACTCTTTAGTCTAAAACTTTTCTTGTGAGTCTGTAATATTTCCTTCTACACAAAGCTTTTCATGTATTCACATCAATTTTGTGGTTGTCTTCAAATGAAAAGTATTTTTTTAACTTCAACTATAAGTTTTAATTTGAATCTTTATTTGAATTCAGCCACTTATACTCAATGTTACATACAATAAAATCATATATACTCAGGTAATTTTATTCATTCATATATATATATATATATATATATATATATATATATATATAATCCCAAATATGCTTTATTTTTTAATAAATCTCAACCCTTTTCATAGTTGGCAGTCTAAATATTAATTTTGAGAATGCTGTGCTTAAATTTTAATTGATCTCATTGGAACTTGTAAATTTCTTCAAATTTACAAAAATAACCCCTTTAACAATTTTTTTTTTTTTTTTTTTTACTTGTATCCTGGATATTTATAAAAAAAAACTAAAAAAAACTTTAATTTTACAAGATTATTTTTTTATTACTGAAATGCATTTTTTTGGTAGGGTGGGGCAGACGTTCTAAAGTTTTGTTAAAAATTTGAGTTTTATTAAAAACAATATTTCTTTAATGTTCTAACATTATTGTATTGATAAATTCATTATTTTAATGTTAAATAAAAGAAAAACATATAAGGAGTATTTTTATTCCATTTAGATGAGACCTTAAAGAAATAGGAACTTCACAATTTTTATTTTTTGTGAACTGTATCTGAAAAATTATTTTCTTCCTTTTTTATTTTTTTTCTTAATTTTATTTCTATTATTGAATCTGCTTATCCTGTCAAGCATAAATCTCAAAATTCTATAATTTTTATTAGATACCATGTGTATGTGCAGTGTATACACACACACACACACACACACACACACACACACACACACAAACATGACACTTGTAGTGACATACATAGCCATGGTTTTTCTTTTCTTTTTTTTATTGCTGAGGCAAGACCAGGATTAATCTCACACAAAGCAAGGCAGATTCTGTCTGACAGAGAATTTGTCATAATAATTTGAGGCAAAGTTGCTCTTCCTGACCCTCAACTCAGACACTCTCAGTAGTCCAAGTTTATTAAGTGTTTTTATCAAGACTCCATCTCTAGAAAGTTTGCCATTCAAGGCTTGAAACCCCATCCTAGCCTTTTTATATATATATATATATATATATATATATATATATATATATATATATATAATATATATAATCAAAATGTTAATGACTTTACACTAACATTCAATGAGATAAAATTGTTACTTAAATTCTTATTTTACACAGATGGTATAGTTTGTTTTATTTAGAATATAATACACTGAATTAGTAAACAGGGGTGAGATCAATTTTAGGAGGATTTTTTTCCTTTTTAATTTGCTTCAAATTAAAGAAAAATCAATCATATTTAATTAATTTTAACCACAAATGAGAATCTTTCTTTTTGTAAAATTATAAATTGAAATTCTGTTCCTTAAAGTAATTTTAATTATGTTAAAAACTTTTATTTATAAAATAAACAAGTGAGGAGTTTACAAGTGAGATTTTTCTCAAAGCAAGTTCATGTCAGTCATTCAGATGAATGTACTTATCTGTTCATGATCAATAAAATTGCCTTTTAAGACTTATTTTTTTCATGACAAAACCATCAACAAATATCCCCACTTAATGTTTTGAATTATGTTTTGTTCTTTTAAGTTTTATTTTGGGTATAATTAATGGTTTATTTCATTCTTACACAAATGTTCTTATATTGTCTATAACACTTGAGAAGAGTCATTAACATTTTTTTTTTTTCTTTTTTTTTTTTTTTTGCAAATGAACTCTTTCATATTGTTAACATGTTTCAACTAATTCATTCTCTAGCCTTTGTCAGGTGTCCCATAACCCAGTGGGGTAGTGGAGAAGCATTACATGTACTGCATCCATAACAGCAATGTTGTGTCTACGGCAAGATAAGCCTCACGGAGCCCATACTTATTCAGGCTGGTTTTGAATTCAGAATTTGCCTTCTCCTAAGCTGATTGCCACCTCAAGGCATGTCAGAACTACTATTTAACCCCTAGCTGGAGGAAGGAGAGATGAATTCATACTTTTCACATTTGAATGAAAATAGACATAACTTGCTGATTTTTTTTTTTTTTTTTTTTTTCCTTTCTGAGTTGCTAGCCATTACACTACACGCACATCCAGGTTGCCAGTTGTATAATCACTTTAAAAAAATATTCAGAAATTTCTTCAGAAAATGGCCCACAAGAAAATGATTGCTAACATCCCAACTGGATCAGTCCATTTCAATAGAAGTAGGCACATAGACGGAAACATACCCATGTACTCTGGAGGTGATTTCATACTATTCCAAAAGATTATAACATCCCATGTAAATGTAGAAAAGTATAAGAGAAGAAAACCATCTATCCTCTTAAAATCAGGCTTAAGAAGCATAAGAATATAGCCAGAGGGGAGGTAAAAAAAACAAAAAACAATTTAGTATGGTTGACCATATCAGGAGATATGGTTGGAGTCAAGATAATTGACAGGATACTGTTGGAGAGTGAGAAAGTTGAAAGAGGCAGTATATATTGGGTTGCCAGATGCACAATGCCAGATAGATTTGAAGCCCTCCCCACACACACACATGCGCACAAAATCTCTCCCCTTATATAGTTGGGAATCACCTGGGTATATAAGTGGGGGTAGGTTTGCATCTATGCACTTAGGTCTACTGAACTGATCTAGTTGATGTATTAATGACCACCATTTTTCTGAAATAATAATTTTTCTTCTTTTATTTTATTTTTTTTTATACACCTGACAAAGTCTGAATAATGGATTGGCTGCTGTTAGCAATATCAAGAATATGAAGTGGGTGTTCTTAAAAAAAACAAAAAAAAAAAAAACATAATTGGAACAAATCTTGATTCTCAGAAGTTTTTGCTATAATTATATGTAGACAGTTGTCAGTACAGGCACTGTGTACATTATTTAAACTCATCCCTGGATTTATTTGGTGCTTAATGATCAGGTTTTTTTTTTTTTTGGTTTATTTTTTCACTCTTCAAAATGAAAAAGAAAAAGTTTTTTTTGGGTTTTTTTTTCCTTGATAATTGAAATTGAATGTCCTTACTTTTTATATTTTTAAATAATCTTCTCTCCAGATATTTTTTAATCAAATAAAAGTTAAATAGCTTTTTAAAAAAAATAATTATTTATATTTTTCATTTTAGGACACAAAGTAACAATAAACATGAAAATTATAATCTACAGGTTCTATTTCAATAAATACTGAATTTCTGTTTTATTTGCTTTGTAAATGTTTCACTATATAAACAATAATTTACTATTATAATTAATAAAACAGTGATAGATAAAATTCTTTTTCATTTAAAATTTTCTTTTTCCAAATATCAATGTATCAGACATGTTTAAGTAATTGGTTAGATATAATGAAAGAATTCTTTCTTTCTTTCTTTTTTTTTTTTTTTTTTTTTTTTTTTTTTTTTTTTTTTTTTTTTAGATTTTGCCCAAGATGAATAGCAGTAATAATAAAGAATTTTTGGTTTTTATTTGGCTTTTATTTTCTCATATCAATTTCATCTACTCTAAAAACTGTGCCTTCTGACAGTTGACTTTCTCCGACAATTAATAACTCTCTAGTTTGGATCTGTATTTTTAAACAAAGAAAAACAAATAATTTCTTCCTTCATGAAACATTACTTTTGATTAATCATTTTTGTTCATTCATAAACAGATTTATTAAAAATGTTTCCTAACTTAATCTCTGCCTCATTGCTTGGCTCTTCATTTGATTCGAGTTTTGGTCTGACACTTTTTTCTCTATATTTTATAGAAGCTATTTCATCCAAATGATCTGTCTCAGTTGAATTTGATGAACTTATAAATTTCTCTTAATTTTATTGACCTATTTTTTATATAATTGTATTTCCTGATCTAACCTTACATTGTTTCTTTATTGGTATTGTTTTCTGTGATAAAAATATCTTTATCAAATTAGATAGACGAATTTAGAGTGTTTTTCTTCGTAGGAGACACTCTAATTAAAAATTGAAAATACAAAGTATGAAAAATAAATGTCTCTTCTGTTCTTGTCTATATTCTATATTTTATCTCAACTTGCCTGCAACTATTTTTGCAAGACATTAAAAATAATTTTTATATAGATTATGAATTTTAGCCTTGTAAATTAAAAGCTTATTCTTGTTTTATTTAATGTAGCAAAGAACATTGAAGAAAAAAAAAACGGCACTTTACAAAAATAAACTTTGCTGTTTATAAACAAGTTAAGACTCAGGAACCAGAATTTTATCCTCATCATTATTATTTATTGTCTTTTTTTCATTGGGTTCTGTGCAAGTGTCTACTTCTCAATGTATTCAAATGTCTGGAAAAACAAAACTCTATTACTAGGATTACATAAGAATAAACAAATTGTGCTTCAATATTTAATCTTGTTAGATTGCCATAAATATCGGGGGTTCTTTTTTTATAAAACACTTTAATCCAGTATAATTAGCATATTGAATCTTTTGAATATTTAAATTTATTATTAAAAAAAAAAAAAGTTTTTATTTCATAAACTAAATAGGGTAAAAGATTAATTCTTATATAATATTTTTTGGAAAGAATTACAATTCCCTTATGTACAACTCGTCAACTTTTAGAATAAAGCAAATTTTATACTTTCCCAATTTAACACTGTACAAGGTAGGAGTTTTGTGTTTTGATTATTAATATTCATTTGTGTCAAACTATGAAATTTTTTAAGATTTTCTGACTTTTTCCATAAATATGATGACCATAAAACTTATTCCATTTACTCTTGTCATGTATTTTTCTTTGCCCACAAAATAATGTTAAATAATGATACAAAATTACATCATTGTCATACTTTTTCAGATAAGTGTATTGTATATATGTTATTATAATAACAAAAACTCCATTGATGTTTTTAATGGTTTTGAGTATTTCAGCAAACTGGACATTTGTTCATTTTGTTTGTTTGTTTGTTTTTTTGTTTTTTTTTGTTTTTTTTTTTCATGTTTAATCCAAAAATATTTTGTCCCAGTGAGTTTAATTTTTATTTGATACTTTTATTGAAGATGAGTGGAAGTGTTAACTTCCAATATTTGATGGCATAGAAACAGCATTTAGTAGCTGTTCACTTTTTAGTCTTTTAATGCAGCCACCACCAAAAAGATATTGGTTTATCTTGGGTTTGGCTCCATCTTGGGAATGTTTTCATAAATATTTACGTAACTTTTTCTCTCTATAACCTCCAATATTGCATCTACCATACATTGTGACTACGACGACAACTCATTTGTTATAAAACTTGAATTCCAGTCCTTGTTGATTCAAACATTAACTTGACAGTTTATTGCTATTTCCTAGAAAAATAAAAGCAGAGGAAATGAACAATTATTTTCCTCATTGGTTGTTGTTGTTTCTTAACATTGTATTTTAAAAAAAGAAAAACAGCATTTGAATATTACCTCAGTAAATGAGACTTCTTTTGTAACTTTTAAAAATATTCTTATATTTTACTGAGTGGTGGGGATGCTTATTAATTGTGAAAAACAGTAAAATATAAAAAGAATAAAAGTCCAATGTTACTTCTTCATTATTACATTTTCTGAATGCCGATATTTGAGTTGCCCCAGTAAAGAACTAGAAAAAAATAGTTACATATTCATAATTGGCATACTTACTGTTCTTGGGTTTGTCTATAACTTTAATCTAATTCTCATTTAGTCATAAAAAAAAAATCTCATAAATTTTCATGTTTATATTTTAATACAAAAACTGGTTTAATTCACTGACCCAAAATTGTTTGGTCCACTCTATCCTTATTTTATTTGTAAATCAATTTCTTTATCAGAAATGGAAATGAGTCTTTTGTGTCTAAAGTTCCACTGATTTTGTTTGAATTTAGTTTTTGTTTTGTTTTGTTTTATCTCTTTAGATATTTAATTAAAAAGATATAAAATAAGTACATTTCCATTTTTCTACTTTAAAAAGTAATTTTATTTTGATTTTTTTGTTTTTTAAATGTTTGGAATCTGTTCTTTGTTTTGGGAGATGATCTACCTGAATGAAGATGGCAGGAGAATTAACCAGTCAAAACATTGTATAAAACTAGAAAGAAAAAATGAAGATAGTCACCCAAGAAAAAAAATTCCAAATCTTACATAACTATAAAAATTCTTTTTTCTGTCTTTCCATTATTTCAGTTTTATTTTTGAAATATTATCTTACTATACAGACTATAGTTAAGGTTTTTGCATGCACATCTTATTAAACGAAACATTAAGGAAATGATCTAATTAAAGAGTTTTTTGGTGGCCTGCCTTCTGGCTGAATTATTTGTGTATTTGGGTGACAACGGTCAGTATTTAAAGTTCTCATGATTTTCTTTTTTTTTTTTTTTTTTTTTTAAGTGTGAAAAGAGGTGAAAAAAAAAAATTTTCAAGAAATATTTTTAAAATATATTTTATTAAGAATTCTCTATAAAAAAAAAAACATAAAATAATTGTAATAAAAGCAAATTGGACACATTCATGTATAATGATTTTTTGGGAAAATACCAAAAAAAAAAAAGAAAAAAAAAGACAATTAAATTTTCATAATTTATGATATTAGTTATCCAAGGGAGCAATCATTGGAAAGTAAAAATAAAATATTGAACCAAATTTTTAATCTGCTTTCCAGTCTGGCATTAAGCGTTGTTTTTTTTTGTTTGTTTTTTTTGTTTTTTTTCTTACTGACAAATCCATACCAAAGCTATTTAGAATAATAGTAGTAATAATGTTATTGTTGTTAACCATAGTCAGTTTTTCTTAATACTGTCTAAGCTTAAAACTACAGCTTGGGTTTAACAGACAAACCTGATAGATCAAAGTGAATTTAAACATTTTACAGCCACTAAAGGAACTGTTTATACGTGAAGGAAAAATCACATGAAATCAGTGTTAAGTGGGGACTACAAAGTATTAAGCTATAGTCATATATAATGATGGGTCTAGAGAATTGAATGCTCACAGGACATTGAAGGCATGAGAAGCAGAGGAAGCAACAAGTAACCTACTGAACAGGTTTGTGGGAATGGATGTCAGAACAATGACAAATATAGGCATTGCAAAGATCAAGTAACAAGTTAGAGTAACAAAAGATAGGAAGATGTACAGAGTAATGATCAGCCATGTCCTGAAAAGACTTTCCTCATAAGTCTTTACTTTTCTATTGCAGAAAAGAATTCTTAGAAAATGACTTAAGATTAAATGAACATTCATAAGGAAATTAAAGATGCATCCTAAATATTATTGAACATAGATTTGTATAAAAGGTAGGAAATCTCCAAAGTCCTCCAACCTCTCTTGTTACCGACTAATGATGTCTTTATTGACATAGCCTGATTCCCCACACACCTCCCACCCTGCCCTCCACACTTATTCCAGCCAATCATTTATTGCAAAAATTTGCTTCAAGCTTCAACTTTATAAATTAGACTCATTATGAAATGAGTTAATTTGATTGTCCTTTTTAAACCATGTGTTATTTGAGTCTGATGATATTTTAATTAATAAACAATTCTTAGACTTGTAATAGATTTCTGAAACTTTTATTGTTCTTTCTCTTCGCCATTCTCTTTTATTTGGTGTTGCATATGCAATGGAGTGATTTTTTCAATCTGCACATGGAAACCACTGAATACCTAAGGAGAAAAAAAAAAAAAGGCAAACATTATAGTTCACATTCATATCTTTACATCAAGTTTCAATCTCATGATGGACTTATCTTGGAAATAAGATCGCAAATATTTTTTCCCACCTTCTCTAGCCATGACTACACTTGAGTGTACATTGGCAGCAGGACTTTCCTTGTCTAATAGGTGTGACTAGCAGAACCGATCGTTTTTTTTTTCGTTTTTTTTGCAATGCAGTAAATAGCCTTTAATTCCAAACAGTTCCCTGTGGTGAATGAAGAAACTATAACATTAAGTAGCCTTAATTTTGTAGAGTTAATCATGACACAGACCCAGCCTACACAGATCCATAGAAGGGATGGTGAAGTTGGCTGAAACCTCATCTAACAAAGCTGGTTCAGTTATAAAGTAAACATTACCATTGATGTCAGCAACATCAAAGATAGAAAAAGGCAAATGGCTGATAGTTTAAAAAATGGAAAAGTTTTTCTCTTATTACATCAGCTGGATTGCAACTATTTAGTTCTCCTTCTGAGATTGGTTTCTCAGATAAGATTGACTGTTTGGCCATGAACCCAACAAACTGCCTAAGTTTGAAGTGCAAACGGTGCAAAGACAATTGAAGGTCAAGACTTGACAAGGGACATTATGAAGCCTTCAGCTCCAGATTTGGCACAATAGCTAATCAGTATGTCATCTGGATTCTGACTATGCTTCTTGAGTCACGGATCTGCGTGGCAGTTTTTGACAATCCACAATCCAGATTTGTGTCGACCTTATATATGGAAAAATAAAAATTCTCATCTCACCTTTGATTGGCATATCAAGATTAAATGACAACAAATCAAATAACCCTTAACTGTTAGCACTCTTTCCTTTTTACTGCATTCTTTTTTTAAGGCCTCTCAATTGCAGTAACTTTATTGTTAATTTCACTCAAAAGTGTTTCCTGTTGCCATAGCAGGATATGAGAACACAACTATCAAATTCAGGGATCAGAGTCACCTTCAGTGACAGGATAAACCTTTTGTACAGTAAATGAGGTCACATACAGAGTGATAATGGTTAAACTGACAGTGCTCTTAACTCTGACAACCAAATTTAGATTGACAACTCTTATCCATACTAATTTCTGACTTAACCAAAATTTGGTTATATTAAAATTTATTTAATTTAGAAATTATGATTTTTTTTTCACCCATCTTATAAGTATTATGGATTTTGCTATTCTATAATATGTATTTTGATACCAGATGTGTTACTTTCTTTTTTTTTTTAACCCTTGTAATCATCTGTCAATATTTGATGCTCCAAAATTTCTCACATAATAGTTGTGTCATTTAACTCAAATTTGGTCTCTGTCCATTCAGTGGCTAGAAAGCTTTTAAAAGGCTGATTTCTGCAGCTTCTGTTAAATATTTTCTCATTACTTTTACTTTATTAATAATACAGAAGCTTTGTTTTCAAGTAAAACTAGCCATGATAAGCATAATAAATATTAACAAAATATTTAAAATATAGAAAAATTATTTTTTAACACCTCAATTTAAGATTGTGATGCAATAAAACAAGACAAACCAAAAATCATAAAAATTTGATAAATAATGAAATGTAAAATGTCAATGAAATAAAACTGAATTGTTTCTGCTCAAAATTTGAGTCACTTTTGATGTAAAAACAACAAGAATGTTAACTGTTACTGTTAGTAGCAAATACACAGAACTTTCTCTTTTTACTTCCCTTGCTCTTTTTATTTCAATCTATCAACTGCTGTTGATAGATTTTGTGTTTTTGTTTTTTCTTGTACAGATTCCTGTATAAAAACACTTAACATTTTCATTAAGTCAATATTCTTTAAAGAATTTAGAATGTTAATGTAAAATATTCCAAAAGAAGAGAAATTCAGTTTGTTGCAAAATGAAATAATTTTACTTACTGTTGTTCCCAGTTTTGGCATGGTTATATTGTGGAAGAATTTTCTGAAAAAGTCAAAGATTTCAGTTTAACTTGGTTAAAATTTACTTTTCTTTAATCATTTTTTTTTTTTAATTAAACCAGTTTTAATAGTATTCTTTCTTTTTTTCAAAGGATAATAAATAATGGGGTGGGGAATCATAAAATACATTTACTTTAGTGTTTAACTTGCATTCACTCCAAGGTAATTAATTCTCTAAACTTGGTGGTTAATTTTCATTTTCTACAAAAAATGTTAGATTCCCTCTCTAGTTAGAAAGTTTATCAAGAATGAAATTTGGATTTAAAAGTTGATAGTTATAGTGAGATAGATTTTATTTCCCAAGGACACCCAATGTTGTAAGGAGAGAAAAAAATTGTCTATGAAAATCAGCATTCAACATCCTGGCTAAAACTAAAGGTTATAAACTTTGCTCATTAAAGAAAGAAATTTTATTCAATTATATTTCAAAATTTTCCAAATTTATAAGAAAACTTATAGAAAATATATTTGGTTTGGTTTTTTGACAGTCACATGCTTCTTTGCATGATTTTCAAATCTGTTTCAAAATTCATTTTGTTTGGTTTATATCCCTCCAGTAAATCATTTAATCCAGGGCCGATACTTTTAATTTCTTGCATCACTTACCCTTCCAAGATATTTTGAACTTCCTAGGCCTGGGATTTAACATGCAATAAACAGCAGCAACCTGCACCTTTTATAGGACAGTAAATTAGTGGAATTCCTAGTTTTCCTTTTTCCAAATAGAAGTTCCAATAAACTGTTCAGACACACTGATTTCTAATGCCTTTATGATTTTTAGATTTTATTCTACAGCAATTTCTATGATCCCTACCGCTCAACAAACATTTACCTATTCTTGATTTCATAGCCTCTCCAATATTCTTTAGGCCTTCTTGCAAAAAGAAATCTGTTCAGCAAACCAACTTCAAATGTTAGCTTAGAAAATAAGGTTTAAGGCTCAGAAATTCACCTTCCTGAGTGCCCACCCTCTGGGCTCTGGCTTTGTGGATAAAGGTACTGGCCTCAACCTTATCCCCTAAAAGTTAAGAGTTCAATCCCAAGATGCACTAAAATACTGCAGTTTTATTCTTAGCATAGGTACCTCTACAAGATCGCTAAAAAAAAGAGCATAGCATTGTGAAAAAGACACCAAACTTGACGAAAACAAAATTTTATCGTCTAAATGTTTGTTATTATTAAGAGGAAAGATCAAAGTTTATTTTAATTATTTTTAAAAATTTTTCCTTCTTTTTAGAACAATCTGAATTTTCATTTAAATATCCTTGTTTCTCTTTGTATCACTGGAACTAGTAAAATAACAATTTTTAGCACGTTTTTTTTTGTATGACACACATTAATTTGGAAAATCTTGCAAAAATAAAAATAATTGTCGGATGTTAATGAAACTTTCAGAAACTATTCACAGATGATCGAAATTATTATAAATATGTTTTCTTTTATTAAAGTCATGGCAGAAAGAATTTTTTTATATTTATTACCGTCCCCATAACTAATTTTATGAAAACTCTAGAAATTCGATCAAGTCCACTTTAGTAATTACAATAGTTAAAAACACAAGGCTTTGAGGAATGCAAATCATTTTCTTGTTTTTAATTGGACCCCCAAACCCCACCTGAAAATCAGCTCTGAATTGTAACATACAAAACTCAATAAAACAAATATATTATTTAATTTCAAATGCTCTTCTTTGCTTTTAGTTCTTTTTATGAATATGGACCATATTTTCTGAAAGCAAAAAATTTGTCAATGAAAAATGAATTTTTAGTACAATTATTTGTTATATTTTAATTATAATAGATTTTTACATTTAAGTTGTTAAAATATTACAAAATTAGTTAAAAGCCGCATCCACTTTCATTAAGTGACCTTATGAGATAGATCTTTTTTTTAGCACGTAAATTGTATCTTTTTGACTAATCAGAGGACCCACAGTAATTAAGAAATTTAATTTTGTGTTTATAATTGGGCTGTAATTATAAAGTATGGAAGACCAACCAGAATAAAATTAAATTGCGTTGAGTTAAGCATTGTTCTCCGCTGTTAAGGCCTTTACTTTTGTGAAACACGTGGAGAAGTTTATTTGATTTTTCAATTTCAACTGAGAAGGGTACCTAAAATATCAGTATCATCTTATGAAATTTATATGATCTTATTTTTATATTAATCTCAGTTATGACATTTTTCCATAAATGAAATATCAAAATTAATAATAAAATGAATGGAAATACAAATAACACAGTAAAATGTAATAAATGTACATAAAATTATAGTATTTTATGTACACTTCTGATAAAATTTCATAAGAAAGGTACCTATAAATTAATTAAGATACCTTTCTTTTGAAATTTAATCTCACTCTTAACAGTCTTATTTTAATTTCTTTATAATATATTTTCCATAAAGCATCATAAATGTAAAGGTGAGAGATAAGTACAAAAAATTAGAGCGCTGAAAGTTTTCCTTAAAAATAACAAGGTAAATAACTTGTTCACTTAAATGTAAATAATTTCACTTTTCTCCTTCCGTAGAACAAATTATCCTCACGGAATCTGTCAATATGTCATTCATCACCTGTCAAGTGACACAAAAGTTTATGACCTGCTTTGTTTTATTTTCAAATTACATCTTTTCAGCACAGAAGCTAAGTTAAGTTTGGTTCAAAATATTTTAAATAAACATCATAATTTCTGATTTTCTTAAAATAAGTTTTGAAAAAATGATAATTGATATTTAAAAGAATTTCAAACTGAGATTTTCATTTTTTTTATAAAATGAAAAAAAATGGTTGCCATCTGTCAATTTTGTTGACTCAAAAAAAAAACAAGATTTTTAACGAAAATTGCTAGGAATGATTAAAAAATGTGAAAAAATACCCCCAAGATACTTTGATCTTTCCTCTTAATAATAACATAAACATTTAGATGATAAAATTTTGTTTTCATCAAGTTTGGCATCTTTTTCATTGTGCTATGCTCTTTTTTTAGCAATCTTGTGGAGGTACCTATCTTAACAGAACTGTAAAGAATTATAGGTTCAGCCAATGAAATCCCTTGGAAGATATCGAGAGAGAGAGAGAGAATTAAATGGTTTAAAAATAAAATAAAATGAAAAATAATTAATCTATGAGAAATTTTAGCCATTTTCTCCAAAAACTTATTGTCATAAAGTAGATTTTGAAATGTGAAACATCAGATATTTCAATCTCCAGCCTTCATCAGGTGTACATTACATTTGATAAATCTTTATTTCTGTGAAAAAAAAACAAAAGCTGATATTAAAAAATACACTCACACCACATGCACATTATTTTTGTAACTTTTTTTTTTCTCTCTAAATAATTTGGTTAGAGAAAATTTGTCCGTGACAAAGGGATTTATTTAGCTTTCATTTCCTCTTGTTAGCCTATGTTAAACCAGTTTTTTTCCTTTGACTAGTCAGTCTTGTTTTGGGAATAGTAAATCCTGACATCTTTATATGTGTTTAAATGCCAACCACAAGTGCCAGGGAAAAATAAACAACTCGCTCACCTTCAAAGTAGTATTAAATATTTATTTCAATGGATTTGGACCATGATTATGCGAAAAGTTGTCTATAATTCACAAATATGCTGGGTGTTGAAACACCATTCTCATACAACCACCAAAGTTAAGCTATATCGAGCCTGGTCAGTACCTAGATGGGTGACCATTTAGGAATACCAAGTGCTGTAAGCTTGGATATACGGGTGGTGTAATGGATAATGGCTCAGAATTGAAAATCTGAGAGCCTAGTTCTAATTCCAGTCAGGTTCATTATATTTACTCACGGACAAATACCACTGGGAAAGGTATGAATCCATCTCTTCTCCCCCAGATATGGGTTAATTAGTAGAACTTGTATCAATAAATCATTATTATTTCCAAAATATCCTTAGAATCTAAAAATATTTTCTGGTTTTAAATAATCTGCAAAAGTTTGATAAGCTGTAAAATACAAATAAATGAATCCATCAATTCACAGATGTTGAGAGTATATTTTTTAATCTAAGTAAAATATTTGTAGGAAAATTTGTATTTCATTTCAGTCCTTTTCTAACCTTCATGCAAAAATAAGGAATTATGAATAAGAAGAAAGAATTGTAATATTCTTACTCATTGCGATATATTTTCTGTAATCTTGAAAGATCAATTGATAAATCCTGACGGAGTTTCGCAGCCTGTCAAATAAATAAAAAAATTAAGTCTGGCACAAGGTTATAAGGATCAAACAATATAAGGGAATAATCTATTAAGTTGGTTTGCAACTATTGCTTGATGGCACATAATTTTTGTGATAATAAAAAAAAATTACCAGGAATTACAGGTATTAAACTTTAAATTACAGGTATTTAATTAAACAAGGCTACAAATGTAGCATCATTCTCTAATATAGTCCAGAACAAACAAAAAAGAAAGAGCAAGTTAAAAACTAATGACTATAGATGCCTTATGAAGCTTTAGTCTGGCAAAAGGCCATTAATGTGAGGCATCATTTTTTTTTTTTTATCATTTCACCCCAAGGCAATAGAGCCATGAAGATGCAAGGGGTTACTGAACCTGTGAGAGAATATGAGAAAAAAATACCATTTAGGAGAGAAGACAATAAAAGAACAAGAATTAAGAAGACAGAAGATAACGATTGACATTGCATTTAAATTTTTCAAGATCAAAGTTGACTGGAAAGTAAGAAGCCAGAAGAGAGTTCCACAAGCAAGAAGTGTGATAGAAGAAACTGTTAGCATAGAACTTACAGTTACATCTAGCCAGTTCAACTGTAAAACTAGTACTACACTTTAACTCATAGTCTAGGTACCATAAAGGAAAGTTCATCAGAGCAATTACCATGAAAATATTTATGAAGACACAACAGCTACATTACAGTGGTGGAAAAAAGACTGAAACTGAGATGCCAGGTCAGGACCAATAACATTGCTGATTCTTCTTTGGAATTTTTCAAGAATCTCTAAATATATAGCAGGAGCATCAGACCAAATGTGACAGTAGTATTCAAAGCACAATGAGTCACTCCTCTAAAGGTTAGCATCAGCCATGTCTATGGAAGGTAAAAAGGTTTTTTCTAAGATGTTTAAAAAAGAGCAGAATCATTTTAGAGGTGTTAAAATTAACAAGCCACTCCTTGCCCCATTTAACAATAGATTTTACATCATTTTTAAGATCAGCTGCCATTTTGACTTTATCAAACCAATCAGATTTAATATTAAGACAGGAGTAATGTCATCAGCATAGATACCGAGTTGAGAACTGATGACAAAAAATAACATAACCTTTCAACTTGTGGAGAAGACCAGTGTGCCAAAACCTGTTAAATGCCTTTGAGATATACAAAGCAACCACCTGAGCTTCACCATTCTTATCGGAAGCTTGATAGACTATTTCAGCAATAATCATTAAAACATCAGCAGTTGACATAGAGAAGTGAAAGCCATATTGCTTATCCGAAAGACCATGTGATGTGAGATGCTTAACCAATTCAGAGGTAATAAGAGTTTCTAGTACTTTGCCAAAGTAATTTATAATTTACTTTACTAGTAAAGATCATTACACGAATTATGGTCTGCTCAGCTGGTTTGTTGGCCATACACTATAGCAAGAGACTCAACCTAAAGTTGCAATTATTCAATTTCTGCTTGTGTAACCAAACTTTGACTTTCTAATTTGCAATGTTATTGTCATCTTCATAACTAAAACATTGCCTAATTTCTTCAAACATCTGAGAGAACCCTTTTTACCTTCTATCAACATGGCTGATGCTAATCACCAAGAAAGTGACTCATTGCACCTTTGTGGATTAACATTTTCTACTGACATGAAGTGGAAAGAGTATACTGAATCCATTACTAGGCCCACTACTAGGAGAAGTTGGTTCACTGTGTTGTGCTAGAAAATATTTCTCACCAGAATCTATTTTACATATTTATAATTTTCCCATTTGTCCTTGCTTTGAATATTGCTGTCACATCTGGTCTAGTGCACCTGTTATGCATTTAGAGATTTTTGATAAAATACAAAGAAGAATCTGCAATGTTATCCTGACCTGGCATCTCAGTTTCAGTCACTTTCCCACTGCCATAATTTAGCTTCCCTGATGCCTTTTCTATAAATAATTGTTGATGAAATGATGAACTTTCCTCTATAGTACCTAGACATTATGAATTTAACCGCAGTACTAGATTGGCAACAAGATCTCATCCTTTTACAGCTGAAATGGCTGAGATGCAACTGTAAGTTCTATGTTAACAGTTTCTTCTCACACTTCTCATTTGTGGAACACACTTCTGGCCTCATCCTTTCCAGTCAACTTTGATCTTGAAAAATTTAAATGCAATGTCAATTATTATCTTCTGTTGTCTTAATTTCTGTTCATTTATTGTTCTCTCTCCTTAATAGTATATTTTTCTCATATTCTCTAACACTCAGTAACCCCTTGCATCTTCATGGCTTTATTGCCTTGCTTGGGGGATATCTTTAAAACAAAAACAGGAAATAATTTTTCTTTTTTTGAATTAAAGGTGAACGATAAAATCAACTTACTTTCAATAAATTATAACTGGAAGTTCTCGACACAAATTCGGCCCATGAATTTTGGTTCATTTCTTTCTGTCGATTATTCTCTCGTATCTGAAAGATAAAGAACGTCTTTGACTTTGGAATTGCAACTCTCATATGACAACTTGACCATTAGCCTTTTTTGAAGGCCTCATTTTTTATTGGCCATAAAAACAACCCACCTCTAATTGCCAAATGCAAGGAAATTTCCTCAAAAATCAATCAGGATTTTTTAAAATCTATTGATTCATCTGAAACAGTCTCAACTGAAGATCTGTGATGTTATTAATGAGTTAGAAAGCAGTACACCAACAAAGAGACACTCAAGTACAAATATATGAAGCCCAATATAGCCATCATGACAACCAGTTTGATAAGTGTGTACCAAACACATGCATCACAGCCAAATATGTGTAATATATTGAGAGGTTTTGTTAAAAGCAGTTCATAAACTTTGCCCAGTCAGAAATACATCCAGGTCAGGTAACCCAGTCCACTCGGTATTGAGGGTGTTCTTAAATATCCAGAGGCAACTCCCAAGTTGCCTTGGTTACCACATCCAGCAAACATAAAAGCAACTGTCTCAACACCCGGCCATGATGTGCTCTCACTACTCCTGGTCTTGAACAGAGATATACAGTATCTCAGCTCCAAAGAGGACACACCCAACTGGTTAGGGTCAGGCAACTGACAAGCAAATCTGCGGTACTGAACGGGCTGTCTACTGTAGCCAATCTTAATTTGCCAAGACAAAACATATACAAGTTAAGACCTTCAATCAATTAAGATCAGAAGCCAAAAGAGCCATGTGTCATAACTGATCAGTGCAAGATGCCATCAGACAAAAAACAAATCTGTTAGAAGATCCCACATTGAAATAGTACTGACATGTCATGAGAACCAATGATCTTTCCCACATCATGTTACAAGGTACCACCATGGGCAAAAGAAGAAGAAGCAAGCAGAAAAAGATGGGGTAGATAATGTCATTGATTAGAAAGCTCAGTGACATCCTTTACTTGTTCCCAACACTGTCACTTCATCACCAATCGTGTGATGGGTAAATTGTCAACTAAATTATGCAAAAATGAAAATAACACTAATATCTCATTTTAACAGATATATTAGGTTGGTGCAAAAATAATGACGTAATAATGTCGTTTTTTGACGTTACGTAAAAAAACGACATTATTACGTCATTATTTTTTGCACCAACCTAATATTTATCAAAATTACACTAAAATATCTTGAGATACTAAAGAGTAAATTTATTCAATAAAATCGCCATTAGCATCAAACACGGCCTCCAGACGCCTTCGGAATCTCCTAAAACTCTTTCGGATAATCTCCTTGTTTAAGTTGGTGAAGGCTGCTATAATCCTTGCCTTCAGTTCATTTTGGTGTTACAAGGAGTTTTGTTGGTCTCTCATTTAACTGTGCTCCACACAAAATAATCAAGGGGGTTGCAGTCTGGGGAGTTTATGTGGCCAGATGTAAAGGGTAATGTGGTCGCAGAAATTGTCTGACAGACATGACTGGGTTCTCCAGCTTGTGAGGCATGCTAGAGAGTTCTGTTGCCAGACATAGGGTCTTCCAGCAGCCACCCTCTTGACCCAGAGCAACAGTACTTCCTCGATGTGGGCCTCTATGTTGAGTCTAAGGCCCTGTGGGAAAATGAATGGTTAACAAAATATTTAGTTTTCGTTACTTTTGGTACATCATTTGGGGACATCACAAACCAGTGGTTGTTGTTCTGTGTTCTCACCATCTTAACCTGGCAGAAATATTTCTCATCTGAGAAAAACAAAAGCATGTTTGGTTGGAGGAGATGCTTGAGTTTGTTCAAAAGCTTTGTAGTGCAGTCTTTCCTCTTGGTATGGTATGGGATAAAAATTGTCCCATTCTCATCTTGTATGAGAAATACTGAATGTCTTCATGCACTACATACCTGATAAGAAACTAAGACTCATGTATCCCTGGCTATGGACCTGATTGACTTGAAGGAATCGTTGTCAATAATGTCTTGGATCTCACCAAAAAATTCAGGAGCTCTTATCAGAACAATCGGAGTAAGTTTTCTAAGCTTCCGTACCTTCATAATCACCATTAGACTCATCCAACTCTTTCCAAATCCTCTGCACTGTCCTCAAATTGACACCCCAAACACTCTGAAATGTTTGTATTGGAGCTTCTGGTGTGAATGCCAAGCAGTACAGCATGCCGTTTCCAAATTTCTAGCAGAGTGAATTGCATCATGGTGCTCTTTTTCTCACAGACAGTACCCAACTGACCCTACTATACTCTGCAGTCAATAAAATGCAAAAACAAACACTGTGTATGCGCAAAATTAAAAATATATAAAATGGCGACAATTTACCTATCGTACCCTGTATGTAAGATGCAGTGAAATGTTAGACTACATACACAAATGGTTTGTTTAAAGCGGGGAAGGTTTGTGTAGAAATGGACACACTTTTGTGGGAGTACAATGTGACTTTAATTTTCAGGTTTTAATATATTACAAGATGGCCAGAATATACAAAAATATTCCTCCTTCTGCCAAATTGTGTACACACACATATATATATATAGGTTGTATCAAAAATACCTTTACAAACTTTTGTGGCAAGTTTCTCAAACCAAAACAAGGACAAAAGACATATGTTCACAAATCCTTTGTTCTTCAGTTATTAAGTTGAAAATTCACGGTATATGCTTTTAAATATACAATTCCAGATACAATCCAGAAATACTTTTACAAACTTTGGGGTCAGGTTCCTGACACCAAAACTATATAAAATGTCCATATAAACATGTTTCAAATGGCCATTGTTGTACGTCAATACAGCAACTCATAACAATTGTTCTCTGCTTGCTTCTACACATGGGTGCACTCATCGGATTTTGTAAATGTTGGTCTGAAGAGATGGGCACCTGATCCCATGAAATAAATTATCACTTAAATGGATTTCTAAGGGCTCATTATTTTCCATATATATATATGTGTGTATATATGTGTGTGTGTGTGTATATATATATATATATATATATATATATATATATATATTATGAAATGGATTAAGTCTGAGAAATACTTAATGTATTTTGTGTTTATACGTTATTTTAATAAAAACAATTCATTTAAGTAAGTGCTCTGTTTTTTTTAATTAAACAGTATATATATATATATATATATATATATATACATATATATATATATATATATATATATATATATATATATATATATATATATATATATATATATATATACATACATATATATATATGTAAGCAAATATATGGATATAGATCCGACAGTATGAAGAAAAAAATACAGAAAAACAAACAAAAATCTTAATATGCAATTATGCTGTATTAATGTTAATATAAAGTCGACGTCGGACGTTTCGGTCTATTTAAGACCATCTTCATGGACATTTTCATTTAAACATAATTAACATTAGAACATATAAAATTTAAACACAAAAGACGATGGACATAAGAGCACAACTAATCCAAACAGATAACTGAAATTTTTATATAAGATCAGCGTTCCGTTTAAATAGGATCACGTCGTCAAATCACGTATGATGTTGTTAAAATGTATTCGAAGATGATTTCCAAATATTAAAATATTAAAAAAAGTCGATTGAACTATTTTATATAAACAGTTCAAGAAATCCCTTCCGTTGATATAGGAATACGTAGTGATCAATAGGTTCTTATATCTTCATACAAGCTTGAAGTCCTTCAATATATATGTATATATATGTATATATATATGTGTATATATATACATATATATATATATATATATATATATATACATATATATATATATATATATATATATATATATATATATACATATATATATATATATATATATATATATATATATATATATATATATATATATATATATATATATATATATATATATATATATATATATATATATATATATATATATATATATATATATATATATATATATATACATATATATATGTATATGTATGTATGTGTACATATACATTAATATATATATATATTAAAGTGTACAAAAACTGATTGGCTTGGCTATGCATCTAAACACATCAGGTGCCATAAATTTTGAAATTAACAAATTATGAAATTAATTTTAGTGTTCTGAGATCTTCAGTACACCTTTGTGCATAATTGGCTTACAGCCATATCACATTGAAACAACAGTTCTTGTGCGATCACTAAAGTTAAGCAATGTGAATCATGGTCAGTAACTACAAGGGTAACAGCTTGCAAATACCAGGTGCTGTAAGCTTGAATGTGTATATGGTATAATGTATAATGGCTCAGATTTGTTAATCAGAGAGACAATTTGGGCTCGTTATATTCATTAACATACAAATACCCTTGGAAAAGGTATGAATCCACTATCTTCTTCCTCCAACTATGGGTTAATTAGTAAAATTTGTATCACTAAATCAATTATTATCTCAAATAAAATTCTTTCTATGTAGAAATGTTTTCTGGATTTGCAAAAGTTTGGTAAGCTGAAGGAAATAAATCAATCAGTCAATCAGTGCATAATTGTAACAAACAAATACAGTAATATCTCCCCCCTTCTCCCGACATATATATATATATATATATATATATATATATAAACATTACTTCAATTGGATGAAGTCATATTTCAAGGACAAAATGCATTATACAGAATTTTTCTCCTTTGTCATTCAATTATCTACCATTAATGCTTCTATATAGAAATGTATATATCATATTCCCCTATATATATATATATATATATATTATAGAACAATAATTAGGAGATTTTTATAATTTCATAATAATTCATTATGTCTAGAACTGGAATCCTCAATGTGCAGACAAGCAGAAAAGCACTGGACAGACATTTTGTCCTTATTTGAGACTCATCAGCAGTGCACATCCTCTGCTGACTTTGCGTCAAAGCCAGACCACTCCGATACGATGCAAGCATCGTTCAGAACATTAGAAGCAGGATCCAGCATAGGTAATATTATAGCTTCTCAGTAGAGGAATCACACTGCTGATGAGTCCCAAAAAAGGATGAAATGGCAATTCAGTGCTTTTCTGTTTGTGTGCACATTGAGGATTCTGCTTCTAGAGATGATGAATCATTATGATATATATATATATATATATATATATATATATTAATAATAATAATAATAATAATAAATGTAAATATACATTTTTTTCCTCACTGGTAACACAACTCTGAGTTTTAAATACAATGCAGTTGTCAGGTGATGATTAAAAGTTTACAATCAATAGATATATATGTATATTTATTATTAATATAAAGGATAGCTCTGTTGTTATACAGTGAACACTATTTTATTAGCCCCAGCACTCAATGTGTGATATTTTATATTCATATTTTACATATATATATATATTCATTTGTATGGATATGAGTTTGTAACCCTGGGTTTCACACTTTTGCGATCATCAAACTTCACATATATAATGGCATCCCAAATTTCCAGGAACCGGTTCTATAAATGCAGATAATCTTTAGGAACCTATTTTGCTTATTTTTTTTTTCAGTCTGAGAACAGAAATGAATCACTTTATATAGTATCAAAAAGAATGAAACCATTTTGATAATTTACTAGAAAAACATTTATTTATTAAGATATTTCCAGATTGAAATTCTGTTCTCATCATATTTCAGTTCTGAAGTCTGATGCTTTTTGAATCATCAGTTGTGTCATGTTTTCTTAGCCACATTCAAACTGAATTGTTGCAGTCCAAAAGATCCAACAGAAGACCCATAAAATTTATGGCTAGAAAATTTGCCACATTTTTAACTTCAATATGATTTCTTTTGTCAGAATAAATTATGTTTATCCCAGAAAAACTCTTTCAGCCTCCACAGAACTTGCAGCAATGGTATTAATTCTATTTTTAGCTCTTTGAATAGTTTTGGGTGCAACATGTTTATGGCAATTTCTCAACATAATTAGAGAAATCATTATTGTCATGATAGGAGACGTGTGTCTATTAGAGTTTCATTAAGTGCATGTGAGTGTAGCGTAATCAACATTTTACCTAGACCATCAGTTGTTAATATATAAGATTATTTTCACATACCCTAACAACTGGTTTCTTAAGCTTTTAATATATATATATATATATATATATATATATATATATATATATATATATATATGAGATTTTGGTTTTCAATTAAAACAAATAATAAAATATGTATTTTTCCTCATTTTCTTCTTTAAATAATTTTATATTTTAAACTCAATAAACATTAAATTTAAAATTGGTAATTTATAATTTTCAATTTTATAGTAAAATTTAATATTAATCAGTTAGAATGATTTCTATTTTAGTCTGACCCTAACATTAAGACATTAATTATTATGAAATGGACAAAGTCTGAAAATTATTTTAAGATATTTTTATGTTTATACATTCTTTTTATAAAACAGAGCATTTACTTAAATATTTGTATCTATAAAAAGAATGTATATACATTAAAACGTCTTAAAATAATTGTCGGACTTTGTCCATTTCATAATGTGTGATGTCATTTGTTTAGATTTGGATAAGCTTTGAGCAGATAGGAATGTACATGAGAGAATCATGGAAGATTGAAGTTTAAAAAGCAGTAAAATTGACCTTGCCAATCAAATAATTCTCTGTAGCTCGATCGATTAAGGCATGTCAGGCTAAATGACAGTTCCATATAGGATACAGGTTCAATACCTGTCGGAGAACGAATATTTTCTATGAAAATTTCTCGGACATTCAGGCCAGTAAATGTTATTAATACTGTTAATTATAAAACAGAGCATTTACTTAAATATTTGTATCTATAAAAATATTGTATAAACAAAAAATGTCTTAAAACATTAATTATTATAACCAAGGTTCGTTGTCAAGTTTTTTGAATTCTCATATACTTGTATTTTGATTTGTCATTCCAGCTTCCAGTGTTTCCCCTGTTGAGGGGTGTTTGGTTGTTTTGAATCTTTTAAATCTCTTTATTCTACATTCAACAACATCACTTGATAAGACACCAGAAGTGTTGAAACAAAATGGCTATTTTTGTAGTGAATTTATAACATGTTTGTGTTATAATTTTCAAATAAATTATATATATATATATATATATATATATATATATATATATATATAAGACAATTGTTATTTTTATTTTATTGACCCTTGTCAAGGTTAACTATGGGAGTAACAGCTTTTTGCTGCTAGTACTAGGCCAGGTAGTTACGAGTGAGTGATTTTTCCCAAGTCCTTACTTCTCCATTACTCTTTGTAGCATACCTGTAATTAAACATTTTGTCAAGGTGAGAAGACAGGGATTATTGTATGCTTTTTTTCCTAAAGTAAACATAATATTAAACATGTATGTGGGGGTGGGGAGAAAGAGTGAATCACTTTCATTCTCTTTATTCTTTGTCTCTTCCTCTTTATCAATCTTTAGTCCCCCCCCCAACCTTTTTTTTTCACCCACCCCTAACCCTTCTCTATCAACCATCATGCCATTCCAGTGATGAGATATTTCATCAAAATATGTAACAGTGAGAGAAAACACAGGGAGGAGTGGATTTATGCCTTTCCCAGAGGTATTGGTGGAGAGTAATTAGCGGTTTAATCCCAGTTATGCAAACACTTTCTCTTACCTCAGCGTATAATTCCTGCTCATCTAAAGCATCCATATTTTTTTGTGATTCAATCAGTTTCAATTGAAACTGCATATTCAGCTGACAGCATTCTTTCACTCTTTGCAGGAGAGCATCACACACAGCTTTATCGTCTTTGAGAGGTTCCACATTTTCTAATTCTAATTCTTTCACAATTTCTATCCACACTTCACCTGACTGAAAAAATATTAGAAACAATTCAATAACTGACACAAATTATCATTATTATCAGGATCAGCTAAAAATTAATACCTATTCGAATTTAATTTTGGTAATTTTGGATATATTAGAATTTCACAGTGTTTTTTTAGCCAAAAATACTTACCTTTTCTCTTTCTACCCGTAAACCTCTTTCAAAAGATACACATGTAAAAAGCAAATGTCTGCTTTTGGAAGAAGAAATAATTGCAAATATTGACAGGAGTTTAGGGGATATTTTTGAAAAGGCTTCACTTGATATAAGTACATTAAGATGTGTTAGTAAAGTTAATGGTAATCCTAGAGAAAAAGGCAAAAAAAACGACCTTAGTAACAGGTCCTGCAGTGGCAGGCCAGCTGCTGCTGTAATTGAGGACAAAGCCAAATAGGCTTAAGACCTCGTTACAACTGAAAAGTTCTTACCCAAGCTACTTCCCAAATTCTGACCAATAAGGAAGGACATCTTGGTTGGACCAGGAACCTTTCATCATCCCTATATATATATATATATATATAAATGGAATGTCAGCTTACCCTGAATATCAGTTTAGGTGAAACCTAGGTAAGTTGTTCCTGGCTCTTTAGGATTTAATCCATTTATCGCTGGCCTACCTAGCGTATCGAGCACTCTACATTTTAGCTTTATTACTTGCTTGGGGTTTTTTCTTTGGACTAAAAAGTTAACGCACTGGAAAATTTATTTTGCCCTGTTTGGATGTTTCTAGTTCTTTCTTCTTTTTTTTTCCAGTTTTTTTCCTCAGGTACCAATTTGTTTTGATAGACATACAAGTTGTGCTATCCAAGGTTTTTTTTTCTATCCGAGCATTACTAGTATTTTATTAATATATATATATATATATATATATATATATATATATATATATATATATATATATATATATATATAATATATATATATATTTGAGTATATATATATATATATATATATATATATATATATATAGGTAAGATGAGAATGAATAGAGTACAATTTCAACATTCATAACATTTAATTTAAAATTTTATATAATATATATATATATATATATACACATTAAATATATATATATAATTTAAAATATATATATATAATTTAAAATATATATATATATATAATTTAAAATATATATATATATATATAATTTAAAATATATATAATTTAAAATATATATATATATATAATTTAAAATATATATATATATATATATAATTTAATATATATATAATTTAAAATATATATATATATTTAAAATATAAAATATATATATATATTTAAAATATATATAATTTAAAATATATATATATATATATATAATTTAATATATATATATATATTTAAAATATATATATAATTTAATATATATATATATAATTTAATATTAATATTGATTAAAAAAATATAATTTAATATATATATATATAATTTAATATATATATATAATTTAATATATATATATATATAATTTAATATATATATATATAATTTAATATATATATATATATAATTTAATATATATATATATATATATATATATATATAATTTAATATATATATATATATATATATATATATATATATATATACACATATTCATGAATTATTCACACAAAAACAAAAGCAAAGGTTAATGATTTAATTGGCGAGAAATCCATCATCACAAACAATTCAAATAATATACAAAAACCTCCGAATCCGTTATGAATGAATTGATTCTTGTTTCCATAGATTTCTGCCGTAGTAGTTCTTATTTTTACTACAAGCTTTCGTCTGTTCCTACAGACATCTTCAGGTATAGAATAGATGTTGTTCTTGTTTTTTCTCTTAGTAATAAGAGGATAACAAAAATATATGTATTGTTGTATCCGAAAATGCTATTGAAAATGAGTTATTGTTTTTGGAGCGCGCCAGTAGCAACGCTGAGTTTGATTTTAAATTTTTAAAGGTTGTGCGTTCATATAAATATGGTGATGAACGAATTTTTTTACTGGTAAATTTTCTGTCAAAGTGGCATGAACTATATTGTTCAATAATTACAGTAATGTCGCACTTATTATCCAAAAGTCGCACTTGGATCAGTTATTTAAATTACGATAAACGTGCAATCAATTTACAAATTCATGAATTATTCACACAAGAACAAAAGCAAAGGTTAATGATTTAATTGGCGAGAAATCCATCATCGCAAACAATTCAAATAATATACAAAAACCTCCGAATCCCTTATGAATGAATTGATCGTTGTTTCCATAAATTTTTCCATAAAGGTTTTTGTATATTATTTGAACTGTTTGCGATGAAATGTCTAAATTATTCAATGAAACATGTCTCAATGAAAACAAGCTGCCAAAATATATGCCATTTATACATGTATATATATATCTATATCTATATATCTATCTAGATATATATATATATATATAGATAGATAGATAGATAGATAGATAGATAGATATATGTACATATATATACATATCTGTCTCTCTATATATGTAAATATATATATGTATGTACATATATATACATATCTATCTCTCTCTATATAAATATATATATAAATATATATATATATATATACACTCATATATATATATACATATACATATATACACACACACACACACACACACACACACACACACATATATATATATATATATATATATGCTTATATGAGATAATAATATGTCATATCTAATAAGAAAAGTGATGGAAAAAGAATCTAAATGAAATCAGCTAGATTATATACCAAACAAAAATTTTAAATTCCTAGCATCCCTCATTTGTGCACATGCATAGTCACACCAATATAACAAATTTAGTCCAATGAAGCCCTAAAGGACAAAACGCATCACACAAAAACTTCTTCCACTCTGTCATATATCTTTTCCTCATATATATATATATATATATATATATATATATATATAGATATATATATATATATGCAATAAATTTGGGTATGTAATCCCAATAGAGTTATAAGTTACTGACATTTGGGAAAACGTTCATGAAAGTATGTTTCAAAAATAATATCTGATAATGTATTTTGCCTATATGGCTTCATCAGATGAATAATGAAAAATGTGTTGCGTGTGTATATCCATTATATTAATGATTGAAGTAATGAAAGTGTCAGATTAAAAATAAATCTATTAATACTTCAGAAAAAAAAAATATATATTTATTTATTATAAACTGTTATATAGCAGTTTATAATAAATATTTATTGCTCTACTTTTGTATTGAGCCCTTTTTTAAATAACGTTATGTATGTTTTAATTTATGCTCTTTTCGCTCTTTTTAAATTTGTATATATATATATATATATATATATATACACGAGTACACACACACACACACCTAATTATAGATATGTTATATCATTGTATGATATTTAATATATGTCATTAATCCTAAAGTGCAGAAAGACAAGGAAGAAGTTTATGTTGAAAATATAAATATCTGTTTTGGAAAATAAATTCTTTTTTCATTATTAGGCTACCCATTTATTGATGCAAATATGAATTCTCACCTTGAATGTCAGATATTTCTCAATAATGACTAAAGTTATATGGTCGATCATTTGGAGTCCAGGAAGGTCATCAAATCCTAAAAAATGCAAAAGCCAATCTTATATTGCAGCGTTTCATTTGCATATGGGAAAATATGTTTTGAATAACAAAAGGAAAAAAAATCCTATTTTACATGTTTCGTCCTTCAAAAGGACTTCTTCAGACTAAGAATGGTTTTAATGATGAAATCTTGGATATATGTATACATAGTGGGATGGATAAATACAACAAACACCAATTATAATTTGACAACAAGAAACACTGAAGATAAAGCTTTGAATTTTTGATGTCATAACTTGATCCATAGCCTGGCTTTCAGATTTCTATCACTTTTGTTTTTATTTTTATTACTATTGTTTTTAAAATATTGCACATTGTATTGGTAGTAGTGTTTCCTTTTATAAAAACAAATTTTGTTTTATTTCTTCCTTACACCCTATATATATATATATATATATATATATATATATATATATATATATATCAGGTACAATTAGTAAATGGTCACCATTTTATATTATTAATTTTGCATCTGTGCTTTGTTTGTTTTTTGATTTTGTTGACCGCATAGTAGAGTAGGGTCAGTTGGGCACCATCTGTGAGAAAAAGAGCACTATGATGCAATTCACTCTCCAACAGATATTTGGAGACGGCATGCTGTACTACTTGGCATTCACATCAGAAACTTCAATACAAGCATTTCAGAATATTTGGGTGTCAATCTGAGGACAGTACAGAGGATTCGGAAAGAGTTGGATGAATCTAATGGTGATTATGAAGGTAGAGAGACTCAGAAAACTCACTCTGATTGTTCTGATAAGAAAAGAACTCAAGAACTCACAAATTTGTTGGTGAGGGCCTCAGACTCAACACGGAGGCTTACATAAAGTGCCTTGAGGAGGTAGTACTGCCCTGGGTCGAGAGGGTAGCTGCAGGAAGACCCTCTGTCTGGCACCATGCCACACAAGCAGGAGAACCCAATCATGACTGTCAGAAAATCTCTGCGACCAGATCACCCCTTACATCTGCCACCTAACTGCCCAGACTGCAACCCCTTTGATTATTATGTGTATATGTTGTGTGAGAAACCAAATGAATTGAAGGCAAGGATTATGGCAGCATTCACCAACTTAAACAAGGAGACCATCCAGAAGAGTTGCAGGAGATTCCAAAATCATTTGACAGTTGTGGTTGACACCAATGTCGATTTTATTGAACAAATTTGCTCTTCAGTATTTCAAGATAATTTTGTGTAATTTTGGTAAATATACCTGTTAAAATGAGATGTCAGTGATATTTTAAATGTTGTGTTATTTAGACAATTTATCCATTGCACCCAGTGTATATATATATATATATATATATATATATATATATATATATATATATATATATATATAGAACTTGAATAAGTTCTCACTGTTTTCCAAAAGATGGCATCCCCAGAACTGTAGTTTCAGATCGTAATGTGTCTATAAGGAAGTACCATAAACAAGCTTGAAATTCAGTGTATGTTTTTGCTGAAGTGTAAACAACTTTGTTTTTCATAGCGTTAAACATGTCAGATTTTGTGCCAAAGAAAGTGTATTTGCGGGGAATTTTGCTGCACTACTTTATTCAAAAGAAATTTACTGCTGAAGCATGCAGAATTCTTGTTGAGACTTACAGTGACCTTGCTCTGTTGGAAACAACATGCAGAGATTGGTTTAGACACTTAAAAAATAATGATTTTGATGTTGAAGATAAAGAACTCTCTGGTGCACCGAAAAAGTTTGAAGACAAAGAATTGGAGGCATTACTTCATGAAGACTCATGTCAGGCGCAAGCTGAACTTGCAGAATCATTAGGAGTTGATCACACAACAGTTTCGAAACATTTGAAATCATTAGGAATGATTCAAAAGTAAGGACATTGTGTGCTGTACAAGTTGAAACCGAGAGATGTTGAATGGCGTCTTGTCACATGTGAACAGCTGCTTCAACAGAAGAAAGGGAAAGTTTTTTTGCGCCGTATCATGACCGGTGATGAAAAGTGGATACTCTACGATAACCCTAAGTGTAGAAGATTGTGGGGTAAGCCCAACCATGCATCAACATCAGCGGCAAAGCCAAATATCCATGGTTCAAAGCTTCTGCTCTGCACTTGGTGGGATCACTATTGACTAAAATTGATGCGTTTGAGTTGAGCATTGAAGAAAAAATGGCCACTATACAAGCAGAAACATGACAAAGTGATTTTGCAACATGACAACACTAGGCCACATGATGTAAAATGGGTGAAAACCTACTTGGAAACGCTTAAATAGGAAGTCCTACCCCACCCGCCATATTCAACAGAAATTGCTCCATCCTATTATCAATTGTTCCGATCAATGACACATGGCCTGGCTGATCAGCACTTCCATTCTTATGAAGATGCCAAAAAATGGATCGACTTGTATTTAGCATCAAAAGAAGTGTCGTTTTTTCCTATGTGGAATTCAAATTCTGCCAAAAAGATGGAAAAAAGTAGTGGCTAGCGATCGACAATACTTTCAGTGACATGTTTCTTACTAATTTTTGTAAATAAAATATTACTTTTCATGAAAAATCAGTGAGTACTTATTCAAGATCCTAATATATATATATATAATAAAAATGTTTTAATATTTACCCATTAAAATTCTATTTCACACACTAATGGGCATTTGTTTTTCTTTGATGCTCTTTAGTTCTATATAGTTTTTGTCACATTTTTCAAAAGGAATTTGTTCCCTTGATGAAAGTTCAGAATAGTTTAGTATTTCATTTATTAAGCCTTTCCTATTCTTGAATCCTATAATTTTTCAGCAATGCACTAGTACATATATATACATATATGGTGGCTGGCCACTCATATCCAAGCATGTCTGTCTACTGCGGTGACTAGTTAATCCCTATTGCAGACGTTCACTCAGGCACATTTGTGTTTATTCAACACCCACAGAGCCCACCTGTGGTTTATACTGCAACTATGCTGAGCAGACCTTAGTTACAGTTTCTGGAAGAGAGCGTATTTTCTAGCATCATCAAGAGTCTGAACAAACCCTCAGTCACAAAGACTTGTGACTTCATGCTAGCCCAACCATCGACGACTCCCAAATAATTCTGTTTACTGAATTTCACTCACAAGGTTTGGGTCAACCGGTGGTTTGGTTTCAGGCACTCTCCAAAGATGCCACACATCTAGATCACCTCCCCAGGCTGACAACATCAAGGAGTGACCTTTCTGATTAATCGACCATGATGAGATTCAAACACAGGTCTCATGGTTGGAAAGTGAACATTCTAAATACTTGGCCACACATGTACATATATATATATATATATATATATATATATATATATTTATAAAGTGGGAGGAAACAAATATTCGTACACATACAAATTTTTAATTTATTGTATTTCCAACTAATGAATAAAAATAATTTTCATATAATTAACTGTATACAGATGCATAATAACTAAATATGCATAGAAAACAGAAAATATTTTGATTTAGTAGAAATAAATCCCATTTATCCATTTTAATGAGTGAAAAAAGTATTCGTACAATGCAAATTTCAGATTTTAAAACTTTTAAATTAAACAATAAATCAAATATTTGCATGCTTACGAATATTTGTTTCCCCCTACTGTGTGTATATATATATATATATATATATATAAAGATATGTTTGATGGTACAAAATTTTATGACTGCCATAAACAGACAAAAATTATTTTTATTATTACCACTCATGATAATAAAAAGTAAAAATGAAAAACGGGCTACGTAACAGGTTTCGTACCTCGCTCAACAGAGGTAAATCGAGGTAAATAGAGTAAATTATATAAAAAAGAACAATGGACAAAGTGTATTGGGAGGGAGAGAAAAAAATATTTAAATGGTAATTAGTTGGAGGCCTAATACAAAGTCCTTCTGTTTACATAGAGAAAGCTTTAATGATAGAATATAGATGGCCTCCAACACTTTTAGGTGGTAATTAGAGTGGGACCTGCTAAGGATAGTAAAAGCGTCACCACTAAAACTAACAGCACAATTATGGCTATTTATAAGTTGTTCTGCGATGGAAGACCCATACGTATTGGTCGAAATGTCCGAGAGAGTGTACTTAAGGTTTCGGATTTTCACTGGAACGTGTTGTTTTATTCTAACATCTAGCCTTTGCGTTGTTCTCCCTATGTAGTGTGAACTACAAATACATTTAAAGGAATAAATTAATAAAGTGTTATAATGTGGTGGGAGAACATCCTTACGCATAGACAGAAGGACAGGCCTGGCAGAGAAAACATCATGAGTGTTAGCGGCAAAGTAACAATGTCAAACTGCGGTAGAAATCTGCAAACCTATCACTAATAATACCTAGTTAAGGAAGGCGTAGGTACACAAGACATCTTTTTACTATAGCAGGTTTGACTTTGTTAAATTCAGCAATTTTGTTCTTAATAATTGCTTAATGGGTAGGCATTGTTGCAGAGAGTACAAGTAATATATATCGAAGTATAAATATATACTTCAAAGTATATATATATATATATATATATATGACTTTATCAATAAAACTATAATTAGTCTGTTGAAGTCCATTTGAAGGAGGAAATAGTTTTTTGTTTTAATGATTTTTTTCTATTTTGTCATTCATTTACCCACTAATATAGATTTGTATCTCATTTTGAAAACTATCTTCTTGAAAAACTTGGAAGTAAATTCAAATTAATAAATCCTTAAAGGTAGGATGCTAGGAATAAAAAAATAACTGGAACATATTTTTGCTTGACCCCTAAAGATACCATAAATTCCAAAGTATTAGCATCGGCAAGTACCTTTACTGCCTGAGCTAACAACCCACAAAACCGAATTCCTTTCAATAATTTATTTCTAAAATTTGCAAAAAATGCAAAAAAATATAAGGTGAGTTTATATTTGAATCTACATTTTTTTTAAATTTTCACCTGCAAAAAAAGAATTTTAGTTACAAAAAAAATTAACAATTTTTATATTTTCTTCCTTTTTTTTGTAAAAATTTAAAATTAATTTTTTTTTTTAAATGAATTGAGGAGTCAGTCTGAATGATGCATACAAAAATAAGGTAGTTATAGATGTGTGTGTGTGTGTGTGTGTGTGTGTGTGTGTGTGGTGCATCCCTGTGAGAGTGTGTCTATGTGCCCTTGTCAGTGTGTATGGCTCTGCTTGTGTCTGTTATTCACTGTGTTTTTGAGTATCTGTGTGAGTGTGTCTGTGCATGTGCTGTCTTTGTATGTCTGTCCCTCTGGCTGTGCATCTGCATGCGTATGTGTATGTGTGTGTATCTCTGAGCCTGTCTGCTTGTGAATGTATCAGTGTATGTTTGTGTGTCTACACGTGTGTGTATCTTGATCACTGACCCAGTTTGCAAAAAAAACAATAAATTTTTCCTCGCATGTTCTCCACCACATCAACAATTGCCTGGCTTGCACAACACGCTGACTGCGGATAAAATCCTGATTCCATTTGGAGACAACCCATCAAAGGATAATCTGGGTCTGTGGATGATAAGCAACAAAATTCAAGGCGTTAGGTACACAATGCTAAAACACTTGTAATGGCTTCACTTAACAAAATTTCAATTTTTCTTTAGAAGAAAGTCCAAATAATTTTCAAAATTCAAAATTGTGATCTTGAATTAGAAAAAAAAGCAAATCTAAAAAAGATAAAATATTAAGAAATTTTTTTATCATTCAAAACATGACAATTATTTTGCAATATTAAAAAAATTTTAAAATCTTGTATTGAAAATTAGACAAGACGTTTAATGACACGAAGAACACGCTACTACATAAGAAATACTTTTGTTTCGTTAGAAAATACTGAACATATATTGAAAGTTTTTACCTGATTTTCTGGAAGGAAGAGTTATCATTATTTACATTCAGACTAATATCCTCATCTTTGTTGTTACTACCACAATGTTTTGGTCATTGTGCTCTACAGCTTTCTTCGGGTGTCTGTTGATGTTGGGTAGCCTGAGCCAGGTTGTACAATCTCAAACTTATTGGAAACTAACCTAGCAATAACTGAGCAGTGCTTAAAAATAAAAGGGCGAGATATCCCTTGACATGGACAATGGAATGAGGACAACCTATCCCAGAGATGAAATAAAAGGTTTCTTTTGGAAAATTCCCTGAAGGTTACCCAGATTAATAGATTTCTGAAAAAAGCCAGAGAAAAATGACCAAAACAAAAGCAAAAAAAAACAATAAGGATATTATTCTGAATGCGATTAAGTTACACAATATATGAAAATGTCTAGAGCAAGAATCAACAAGTTTTAAAGGAGGCCCACATGTTGGTACTCAAGTGATTTCTTTGTCACTTTTTTGGTCCAAAACAAAACCAATTATGTTAGATTGTGGCCCAGAAAAATGAAGTCAGTTTTCCAAGTTGGCTTAATTTGGTCAGTTCTGTATTTTAGAGGTTTGGCTTGCTTTCTTACCTGCAATGGCTCCCGATGGCTGCCTTCTAACTCCCATTTGCCGTTCTTCTTCTCGCCACATTTTGCAAAAAAAATGAGGGGCTGACACATTTTCTTTAGACCCTTTCCACGTCAGGATATGTTTGACTGTTTGTGGATTCTCACAGCACAAATCCAAAAGACAACCCAAGACATTCTGTTGCATGTCTTGAGAACATATCTGCAGCAAAGAAATACAGAGAATGCTTGTAGAATTTTAATGCTTTTAACGCGTCACTTTTTACTCTCTTATACAGTTTAAAAAGATTCAGCCATTTTTTGGGGGGTGGGGAGGTTAAATAAAGTCACCCCAATCAAGGCAATAATGCCACTAAGACATAAGGGGCTACTGGAAGTGAAAGAGAAGGAACAGATGGAATAGTGTTATGATAAGGATTGCTTTGAATTTTTTCTTCCAATAATATTCACCCTGTACAAGGCCCAAGAGCCACTTGAGGTAGAGGGTTACAGAGTAAAAGGCATCACCCCAAGCATGGTGTTAATGCCACCAAGATAAATGGGGCACCAGAATTGAAAAAGAAGGAAAAAACTTTAAAAGGAACTGGAAACTCAATCTTAAACTAGAAACAAAGGATAAACCTCTACTCCAGTTCAAAAACTGAGGAGGAGTGTGAACCGGACGATAGGTGAACTTATCTACTCCTACTGAAAGAAAAAAAAATAAATAGTATAAACTTCAGAGTTTATGTAAAGACGTTAAAAGTGCTGGGTGTAACAGCAAAATTCTCCAAATCGTATAACAGCGTGGGATAATTCTCCATCCCACAAAAATGTTTAATATTTAAAAAAACACTAAAGTAATTGAGTTTCTTTTTTCCAGGTTTTCAAATAAGATGTTTAGCCATCTTGACAGCATTTGTCGTAAGAATTGCTGAAAAATCCTTTGGGTTATTCAGCTACAAAAAGCGGGGCTGACACAAAATGATTTTAACCTGTTCTATGTCTTCCCAACTGAGCAATGGTGAGAGGAAAAAGATCATTCAGTCCTTCAGTAATGATACCAACATTCAAACTCTGGCTTCCATCTTCAAATTCCATTCAAGAACCATCAAGAGAATGATGAATAATTTTAAAAAAGAGGGAACCATAGAAAGGCAAACTGGATCAGGAAGTCACAACAGGAAGAGGAATCATCATTTCAACTTAGAGCTAAATACATTCTTATTGCTCAAAGTAGAATCTCATAGTGTTATAAAAACCTTGGAGAATTCCAGTAAGATATATTTAATCATTTCTAAGATACAACAGTTCAAAGCTTAATCTAACAATTGAGCAATTTTGCTGTTACACGATTTGGACAATTTTGCTGTTACGCCTGGTACATAGTTTTAGAATTTAGAAGAAACCGGAAACCCAATTCTCAAAAGGAAACAAGAGATAAACCTCACCTTCTGTTCAGAAGACCAGGTAGGAGTGTGAACCGGGCAATAAGTGAACCTGTCTATTACTTTTTTTTTATTTTTTTAACTGGTATCACCCCAAGCAAGGCAGTAATGACACTAAAACACAAGGGGTTACAAAGTGTGGAAGAATTAGGAACAGAAAATTAATGGTGAGCAGAAAGAGAAGGGAGTAATAAGGTGAATATTATTATTATTATTACAGTTGTTGTGTAAACATATAACGGAGTGCCAACTGGACAAATCCTGGATATGACAATAAACTACATCTGTGTCCTGGGTAAGACGATAAACTACATCCGGCAGCAAGGCCTCTGATCAGGAGGTGTTGAGGAGCATGGAACCACCTCTTAATTGCTGGTGTTCCCAGATCCACCCTGAACCAGAGTGGTAACACTTGTTAGGGTCCAAGCTATAGGTAAACAGTTAACCCCCAAACTGGGGTCAAAACACTATGAAGGTGCAAAAATAGGTTTTAATACCAGAAATACTTGGTAAAAAAATTTTGAAAAAAAAAAATTACTAGCAATATATTTTTGAAAAACAAAATTACCAGCAGTAAAAATCTTGTCGGCATTAAATAACCCATTGTGGTTGATATGCCGTAAAACAAAACAAACCAAACTAAACAAATCGCTCCACATTGTGTCTTGATACTTGTTCGTATCGGTGTGCACAAGAACTGTGAAATGCCAGTTGTACCCTCACAAGGAGATGAATGGTGAAAACAACGCCACAGTGAGTAAAGAAAATATGAACCCTGCTTACAATCTATTTAATACAGTAGAATCACCCACTTGCATAATGACTAGCCATCTCACATCCAGATACAAGAAAATTACGAACAAGCAAAATAACAAAAGGCACCTTGAACCAACCAGAGAATCTAATTTTCTCTAATCCTGCATAGCTCTCTATCAGCCTTTATATATTTACGACAGAGCGTTCCATTTACAAATATGAAGGGGTGTGATGGACCAGAACTCTATTCTCTTTCATACAGATAAATTATCATTTATATACAAAAATACATTATGTATCCAGTCATAAACAGACAATAGGGATCGCTTTCTCTTACTCTTTCCCCAAATGGATAAAATCACACCAATTTGTGTTTTGATTCTTGTTCACGTCAGTGTACACAGCAACACAGAAATGCCTGTTTAACTTTCAAAAGGAAAGAAAAGTGAATATATCACTATGGTAAGAAATGAAAAGGCCAATCCTGTTTTCAAATCCCCTTGCAAAAGGTATGAATCTATTTCTTCTCCTCCCAGCTATGGGTTAAATAGCAGGAGAGACTGGGTTCTATAACCTTAATTGTCAACCATTCTAGAGATGGTAATTTGATGAAATCACCCATCTCCCAGCAAGCCTGAGCCACTCACAGAGATTCATCAGCCCATGAAAAAGACACAGTGACTGAAATTCTTAAGTCATTGCATATTGAGTGTGACACATTCTGCCATGGGCAGAGAAAGTGTTTACTTTTTTCTTCTTCCATTGAGCTAGCAAAGATTCTCTCGTACCACCCCATTGCCCACACCTACATCACAGTTTGCAACATACCTATTCTAACAGGTAGCCTAGAACGATCTCTGATAGGCAGCCTGTACCCTGCAAACAGGTGGCATCAAAACTACTTTCAGTTCTAACTGTAACTTAATTTAAATAAGTGGAACTTTCTAACTTCCAGCCAAGTGGCACTTGTTTCTGAAAGTTTTCATTTATATCCTATTTCATATCCTGTTGGTCTGTGGCTGGAAATTTTGAAGATCTTAATTCAAAGATTTTACTGCTGGTCATAAAAACATTTTTTCTCTGTACAGTGCCCCTTCAGGACATGGGTGAACATGGCTCTCCACAATTTCCTGTGCATTGTAACCCTTAGTAGATTTTGTCTTTTTACTATCTTTCCAAATACCTGTTCTTCCAAGCATTTACAAAAGTTCCTTCTTCTTCTATGTGCTATGTTCCTTCAGAACATGGGTGAACATGGCTCTCCACAATTTCTCTGTGCATTGTAACCCTTAGTAAATTATTCAAAATTATCATCAGAGTCTGAATCAAAGAAAAACTCCTGAATAAAGGTTTCATTGGATATTGATGTGGCCATTTTTGTTTACTAAAAATCGCGACAAAATTAACGTGGGTTCAATAGATGTTACACCGCATGTGGACTCTAGAAGGATTCAAAATGGCATTGGAAAATGGAAGTTTAGCATCATTCCAAAGCAGTAATAGGTGATTTACAGCTTAAAATACTGAAAATAACAATTGACAAGTGTTTATTTATAGCGCCCTCTTGAAACGACAGAATGTGCTGACAGCTGCAAAGAGAAAGAATTCTACAGTGACAATTTTCACCTCCAGCTAGATAAAGGTTAAAAATGTTATGATAGATACAAGATTTAGCCTACAAATAAAATTGCAATGAACCCTGTGACCCCTCAAATTATCACCCTATTAGTTTTTATCTCTTTTCAGCAAAGTACTCAGGGCTCTAATCAATGCCAAATTGGTTAAGCATCTTACTTCATGCAACCTCCTATCGGACAAACAATATAACTTCCACTTCACCAGATCTACAACCGACACATTAACAATCATCACTGAATTTTTCAATCAAGCTTTAAATAAGAATGGCAAAGCTCCATCTCTGGCTCTAGATATCGCAAAGACATTCACCAGGGTTTGGCATGTTGGCCTTCTACACAAGCTCAATGGTTATGGTGTGACGGGACAAATATTTGGTTTAATCCAATCATTCCCAACAAATCATGTAATGCAGGTCATGTTGAATGTGCACATTTCCAGATCATTTCATAATAACACAGCTGTCCCCCAGGGCTCTATCTTTGAACCCACACTGTATCTGATCTTCATCAACAATATCCTCAATATCATCTGTTGCCAAATAGGGATTTATGCAGATGACATAAACATTTACTCCTGTCTTTGTAACAAATCTGACAGACTTGACAAAGTAAGCCTGCCAACTTTTCCCGAAAAGTATCTCCAATCAGTGGTTAACTGGGGCAAGGAATGGCTTGTAAATTTTAACATCTCCAAAACAAAACTGCTTTCATTTAATCCCCACAGAGAATCTTTTCCACTTTCATGGCTGATGTTAAACTCCAGGAGAACAACACTCCACGCCTTCTTGGCCTTACGTTTTCCACTGATATAAAGTGTATTGACTATATTAAATCAACTGCTGCATCTACTGCAAGGAAAGTTGGTTCAGTGTGTCATGCCAGAAATTTTTTCTTGTCAGAATCCATCTTGCATATTTATAAACTGACCGTTCGTCCTTGCATTGAATACTGTTGCACCATATCTGGTGCTCCTGCTGTACATCTTGCAATTCTTGACAAAATCCAAAGACGGATCTGTAATGTAATTGATCCTGACCAGGCATCTTGGCTTTCGCACCAACATGACATGACTTAACATTGTCTTTTCTACAAATACAGGGTGTCCATAAAATTCGTGTGCACTTTAAAAAATTTATAACTTTATTTGTATTTGCAATAGAAATAATCTGTAAAAAATCTTATAAAGTTTAATGTACCTAGTTTTAAGTATAGCTAAAATAACTAATATGATTTCAGGCATTACTGTAAATCAGTTGGCAAATGTTTTCCGTGAACTGCAAAATCGTATTACCCTTTTTATTGCTAATGATGAAGGACATGTGAAAATTTAAATCAAATTTCAATAAAACCTTAAAAAATATAGATTTACTTCTTTCTAATCCTTTTTTTTTACAAATTATTTCTATCGCAAATACAAATAAAGTTACAAATTTTTTAAAGTGCACACGAACTTTATGGACACCCTGTATATTCATGGCAACTCCTCTGATGATCTTTTTTTTCCTTGGTGCCCTAACTACATGAAATTTAAGCATGCTGTTAAATTGGTAACTAGGTCTCACTGTTTTACTGTTAAACTGAAACTTCTATTCTAACAATTTCTTTTCTCACCTTCCCTGAGAATTACAATCTTCAAAAATGGAAATGCAACATCGTCCGCCATCTTCTGTCTTCTTGAAACTCATTCCTTTTTTGTCCTTTACTCAATTCTCCTCATTCTCACTTTTTCTCATTTTCTTTCACTTTCACTCCCTATAACCCCTGCTTGGGTTGAAAAGATTAAAAAAAATAAATAAATATACAAAAAGAAGTAAGAGTAGAAATGTGGCCTCGGGCATCTAGTCCAATGTTTTAACCACAAATCCATCCTCAAACAGATCTAATTGATCAATCAATTAACCAATCAATCATTTACCTCAAGAAGATCCAGAAGCAGAAAGCATCCCTCGTTTTCCAGGAAATAATTTTCGGATAAAGTACAACCAATAACCGAACACCTGCAACAAGATATTGAGCGATGCATTTTTAGTCAAAGGTTGTGAAATACCATCACTTGAGATTAATTTAACACATTGACAACGATGTCACCATATATTGGTGACATGGTATTTCCATTTATGCCATCTCTCCACATACTGTTGACCGTTATATTTTCAATTTAAGTTGCTTTGCCAAATTTTGGAAACACTATACATATTTCTATATAAAGCAATGTCTGCGGCTTCCTGTAAAAGTCTTGGAAAATACAGATGACACTCTGTTGAATGCTTTTAAAATGTATAGCAGGTATTAAAAAAAACAAAGCGTAAGGAATCAAATTCTTGATTCAACTACAATATTAGCAATATTTGCTGAATTGTGTTGCCAGTATAGGGTGACATGAACATAATTAGAAAATAAATGTAAATTACATTTATAGCATTTTAATAATGTTTCTTTATTTGCCATGAAGCCTCTAATTGCTAGAAAATAACACACACACACACACACACACATATATATATATATATATATATATATATATCATTTAGAAAATCTCCCAAAAGATATTATGCACACAAGAGAGTTATCCTTCAACACTAGTTGAGTGTTGATTCCAATCTACTGCAAAATACAGCTGATAAAATAGGCCGGTTCTTGGTTTCATATGACTCACTTCCAGTCTGTCTTGTTTTGAAGTCAGAATGTTACACCATTGTGCAAATTAATTGAAACAAAATGAATAATTCTGTTATTATTTACATTTGTTTTGTATTTTTCCAATGAAACATGACCCAGTACACATGTTAGTACTTTGTATGTCCATTCCACAAAATTGATCCTTGCAGATTGACCACAGATTCTTGATTGGATTTAAATCCAGGCCAGTCTATAGTACTTTGATTTGCTCACTGGTAAGGCTTGCCAGTGTGTTTGTGCAGCATTACAATTTCCGTACGCTTCCTTGGAGTAACATTTATCATAGACAATGGCCATAGGACAACTAATTGACAATCGAGACAATAGTGTCTGTGTGTGATAAAAATCTGATGCAATCACGGATGATGCAATATTTTTCAAGGCCAAACAAATTTTATCATACATCCTGAAAATAGATTCTTATTACTGCACACCATGAAATGAACTGAACTGAAGAAAAAATAAAAATCGATTACACCCTGTCACTCCAGTGGGTCTAAAACTGACCATATGATGAAAGAAAGGAAACTAAAGTGGTTGTTTCAATTAATTTTCACAAGGGTGTACATTTGCTTATCTGAATTTGCTCTTGTCTGTCAATTCTTAGTTTGTGAACTTTTTTGCCATATTACCATTAATTTGCCTTGCATATATTGTTTGCTTTATTTATATTATTTTTGACCTGTTCTTTCCTTTTTCTTGTCATTGCTTATTGTAAACTTTGTCAATTCAGTTTGTTGGGCAGTTCTATCATTTATTTCACATTTAACCGTGGCCACCAACTCTGCATAATGACATGGCTTCTGAGGTTAGGAAAAAAATATTGGTAGCCATTTTGATAGAAAAATATTAATGATGGAAAAAATTTTTTTGATATCAAACATATTCTTTTACAAAATATTTTTAAAAATATTAAAAAAGTAAATAATGGCCTCCACATGACCCCATACTGATTTGGGGTTGGCAATCAATATGTTAAAAGATCAGCAAAAGTCAAAAATTAAATTAAAAAAATTTAGGACTATTACATCAATATAGAAAATTCACCTCCACTCATTGCAACCCTAACCCAAATCCCTGCTGCAGATACCTGCTCAGGCACATTTGCATTTCTTCAACAGAGCCAACTTGTGATTTATACTGCAACCATGTAGAGCACATTTGAGAGAAACTCTAAACTGCAAAAGAATGTACTCTATACACTATAGATTGCATAAACTAGCATGATCACCAGTTTGAACAAAAGGAGCACACTTAAAACCTCAGTCACGATGAACTGTAACTTTGTGCTAGCACAATCATCAACATTTTCTGAACCCAAATTCACTCACAAAGCATGCCGCACACTTGATTGATATTCTTTTCACAGCTTATCAACCATTTGTAGGTTATTTAAAGCCAGAAAGTACTTTCAGATTATAGGAATTTCTTTGAAGATAATAATGATTTACTGATACAAGTCCTGCTAATTAACCCATAGCTGGGGGAGAAGAGGTGGATTCATACCTTTCCCAAGTGTATTTTGCATGTAAAGAAATATAACAAACCCAACTGGAATTGGAACTTTGCTCTCCGATTAACATTTCCAAGCCATTATCCATTACACCACCAGTACACCTAAGCTTAGAGCACCTGATGCTGCTATTACAAAGTGGTCACCCATCTAGGTACTGACCAGGCTAAATGTTGCTTAACTACAGTGATCATATGAGAACCATCCCCTCACCCACCACCACTTTCCCACAAAAGAAACATTGCCTGCCTCTCACTAATTTATCGCTATTTTTATGACAAATGTTCAGACAAATGACATTACTTTATTCACCAGTCCAGACTTTCATAGCTAGGATCCACCATACCACATACACAGGGTCAAATCATCCTCATTTCCTTCATACTCCATTGATGAGGAAGAAGTTCCACTCATAAAGTTTCTTCTCCAGAGCTGTTACTTTGTGGAACAAACTCCCAAGTGGATGCTTTCTCAATCACTACAATCTTAACATCTTCAAGTCTAGAATCAACTGTTATCTTATATAGCTCCTCCCTTTATGCCCTTACAACAACCTCTTTCAGTAGCCCTCTACATTGAGTGGCTCTTGGACTTTGTATTGGGTGACAATAAATAGTATAAAAGGAAAAAAAATCGTTTTTTTTTAATCATTTCATCCCAAGCAAGGCAATAAAGCCATTAGGATGCAAAGGTTTGCTGAGTGTTAGAGAATATGAGAAAAAACAACTATTAAGGAGAGAGGACAATAAAAGAACAGGGGTTTAAGAAGACAGAAGATAACAATTGATATTACATTTAAAGTTTTGAAGATCAAAGTTGACTGGAAAGTAAGAAGCCGGAAGAGAGTTCCACAAATGAAAAGTGCAATAGAAAAATCTGTTCACATAGAACTTACAATTACATCGAGCCATTTCAACTATAAAATGATGAGATCTTGCTGCCAATCTAATACTGCGCTTAAATTCATAAAGTCTGGGTACCATAGTGAAAAGCCAATCAGAAGAATTACGATGAAAGTATTTATAAAAAAGGCACAGGAATCAACTTGTCTTGTCACTGTTCAAGTTCTATTGGTTATTTTTAGACCAAAACCCACAACATCAAATAACAGAAAAGGATATTTAAGATAAAAAAGGCTTATGGCCATATCATATTCAAACATTGGTTCCCACACGATCACCAAAGTTAACCATCATCGAGTCTAGATGGTTGGCCGCTTAGGAATACCAGGGAATGTAAACCTGTCGACTTAGATGTGTGGGTGGTGTAATGGATAATGGCTTGGTTAATTGGAGAGCCACGCTCAATTCCCATTGAGTTTATTATATTCACTTATGTGCAAATACTCTTAGGAAACCTATGAATCCACCTCTTCTTCTCCAGCTATGGGTTAATTAGTAAGTCTTGTATCACTAAATCATTATTATCTCAAAAAAAAAATCTTACAATCTAAAAATACTTTCTGGCTTTAAATAACTTGCAAAGGGTTGATAAGCCATAAAAAATGAATCAATCAATCAATCAAATACTGATTAGCTACACAGACATGTCATTTAGATCTTTTTAGATTCTCTAGAATATCAATTTATCAAAACTACCGTGGCCATAAAGTGAGGGATTAGTTTATATATTGATTGTAATAAGGAACTGATCCTCCATTTTATATCCACATTATAATTTCTTGTTTATCAAATTCTGATTAAGTATGAATACACCTCTTCTCCTCCACCTATGGGTTAATTAGTAAAGATTTGTATCCCGAAATCATTACTATCTAAAAAAAATTCTTACAATCTAAATATATTTTTTGGCTTTAAATAACCTGCAAAGGGTTGATAAGTCATAAAAACCAAATAAATCAAGGTAAAAAGAATAAATCAATCTTAAAGTACAAAATAAAAAATAATTTTGGCAATTTATCACAGCGTAAGAAAATATATCGAAAAAGATATATTTTTTTTTAAATTCTGTTTTTTATATAGAAATGCTCGGCAAATGAATGCTTTTTTTTTTCCAGGTTAAAGAAAAAAGGAAAATGAAACATTTAAATTTGAAAATTTCTCTTCTTCAAAGAATGTTCACTTACCACACACAGTCAACAGTAGCCAGAAGCAGACTGTGAAAACCTTGTCCACTGTTAATCACTTTCGAGTCAGTCTTCAGGAAATGAGTCAACATATCAACACCAGAAGTACCAAAAAGTTCCTAAAAATAAAGAGAAAAAAATAAATTCTTACTATAAAGAAAATAAACTTATGATCGTATCTGCCATTATCTACACTTGGCTCCCAAAGGAGGAATTTTATATCTCAAGGAAAGGAATTTCAACCCGGGGAGGTCTTAGAAAGGAATTTCAGTTCAGGGTGGAACTCTAGACTGCAAAAGAATGTACTTTGTACACTATATATATATATATATATATATATATATATATATATATATATAAATTTATTCAAAAATTATAACATAAGAATGTTATAACATCATTACAAAATAGCAATTTTGTTTCAACACTTCTGGTGTCTCATCAAGAGATGGTGTTGATTGAATAAATATTATTTATTATTAATTTATGAAGCACTTTTTTAAAAATAGAGGTTTTGGTTATTGGAATGTTATTCCATCTATACAAACTATATATATATATATATATATATATATATATATATATATATATACATACATACGAGGCATGGTGGAGTAATGGATAGCAGCTTGGGTCGAGGAATTGGAGAGCCGAGTTTGAATTCAGTTGAATCCATTACATTCACTTACGTGCTAATACCCTTGGGAAAGGTATGAATTCTCTTCTTCTCCCTCCAGCTATGGGTAAAATAGCAGGACAGACTGGGTTCTATAGCCTTGGATGGCAACTGGTCTAGGAGAAGGAAAACTGAATTCAAAACCTCATGGAGGTTCGTTTGGGGACCTTGTGGCACGTAGTGCACCAGGTCTCTATAATCGGCCCTTCAAAAAGTGTGGATGGTCCTACATGAAACCTTCACCACTATAATCAAATCTCATGTGCTATACATGCGAGTTGGGGACCGCTTGTGAATTCCAAATTCCATGAAAGTACAATATTGAACTGGCTCAACCCACCTCAGGTGTATGAACAAGATATATATATATATATATATATATATATATATATATATATATATATATATATATATACCTCGAGTGTAAGAACAAGAGAATATATATATATATATATATATATATATATATATATATATATATATATATATATATATGGATAAAGAACATATAGGAAACATTTATTAATCTAAGATGTTTCACTTTTATTAAAGTTTGTAAAAGTATTTCTGGATCCTATCTTGAATTGTACATTTAACAGCGTATACTGTAAATTTTAAACGTCATAATTGAAGAATGATGGATTTGCGAACATATGTCTTTTGTCCTTGTTTTGGTTTGAGGAACTTGCCACCAAATTTTGTAAAGGTATTTTTGATACAACCTGTATATAGGAGAAAGAACAAATAGGAAAGGTTTATTAATCTAAGATGTTTCACATTTATTAAAAGCTTCATCAGAAAATGAGAAATGGAGAAAAAATATTTCTCCATATTTCCAATGGAGTTTTAATAAAAGTAAAACATCTTAGATTGTTAAACGTTTCTTTTTTGTTTTTTATCAATCTGTCAGATTCCAATCCATATTAGATCTGTATTTGATCCCAACTTTATATATATATATATGTATATAAATAAAAAGAAAGAACAGTAAGATATATAATCCGGTGTTCTTATAGATATTTTTATTTTTACAAAATAGTGCTCAAGGTAAATTAACAGAGCATTGATATTATAAATTAATTGATTTAAAATATGGTTTTTTCTGCTACACAGTTCTAACCATGTTTCAAAAATGGAAGCTAAAAGCCTCGAATTTAATTTTGTAATTAAATTAAAGACATTAGTTCCATTTCATCCTCAAGCGGATTTTGGAGTAACTTTTAAAATTACTGGGTTTTAAATACACAGCTAAAACAAAATTCATGTTTCCAAGGTTACAGATAAATCTATTTTGCTAGACTAGGGGGGTCTGGGTGTCCAATATGTCTATATTTTAATGTATCAGTTATTGCTACGTTTTGGTAGTGGGTAAGGATGTATTTTTCAATGAAATCTAACATCCGTTAAAAACGTGTCTTCTGGATTTTTTAAAATTTTTATTGATAACTGATACATTAAAATATAGACATATTGACTATTATAAAGACTGAAAAATAAAATTGACAAAGATTATTGTTTAAGGTTGACAGACACGCATGTCTTAATTAGTTTTTTTTTGTTTTGTTTTTTACGAATTGGTCAAACCCAAACTCAAACAAAAACATTGTTTTCAATCGTTATGAGTCTACCAATTGAATAGAATTTTATTATAAACAATTGTCTTGTAAATGGAATTTTGAAAGCATTCTGAATGTAAAAATAAAGAAAAAAGTGTGCAAGACAATAAGAAACACTACCTGCCAAAAAAAAGTGAAGTTTTGTTGAAATCGGTTGAAAAATGTAGGAAATCTGATCCCATATAAAAACAAACACACAAACAACCTGGGTTTTATAATAAATATAACTCGATATGAGTTGTCCCCCTTTCATTCTTGTGATGCCTCTTAATCGTGTTTACAGATTGATTTTGTGCAAAAACAATTGTGTTTTTCCAATTTTTGGTGCTGTCAGAACCACCGCAAGGTAATTTTACGTAGTCATGTGAAGTTTTGTTGAAATTGGTTGAAAAATGTAGGAAATCCAATCCAATATATAAACATACAGACACACACACACACAACCTGGGTTTTATAATAAGTATGATGTGTGTGTGTGTGTGTGTTTTGTATTATGATTAATCAGCATGACTTCACATTAAATAAGCTTCATTTATACATTTAAATAAATTATTGTTGTCATAAATTGATAAAGAGGTCCATAATAATAATAATGACAACACCGTTTAGTCTGGTTTCTTCTCTGCCTGGAGAAGTGATACTCCAGCTTTTTATTCACACATAACAATATGGCCAACACGGTATTTTCCATGTCTGAACAATGGCTGAAACAGTGCTTCCATTTCCTTAGTTCCTGATTACAACAATAGATAACATTGACATAATAGTGGAAAAATAATTACTAGATGATAATTCAAAATTGGAATGAAATTGAGAACACCTGGGATCACAGGAGAAGGCATATGACCCACAACTCTAAGGATCTGATCGATTATATGTCTTAAGATTACAAACATACATGATCCAAACTTTTCACCAACTAGCCAATTTCAATTTTCAATCTCATCAACACTCTGAAAACTTATTAATTCTTGTTCTTTTATTGTCCTCTCTTCTTAATAGTATTTTTTCTCATATTCTCCGACACTCAGTAACTTCTTGCATCTTAGTGACTTTATTGCCTTGCTTGAGGTGAAACAATTAAAAAAAAAAGCTGGGAAACTGTTATGGGATCTTACCCATAATAATAATAATGGACTATTCCATACTTAATAAATACCGCGCCTCAGGAGTAGGCAGGGAGTCAGTCGCTCAAGTCTTGAGCGGCTGTTCGGTTGAACTCTCTGCCTTCGGGTGGGGAGGAACCTGAAGTCTCTTTTCAGGGAGGTAAACTGTCCCTGAACCTGTTTATATGGGTTCAATAGGCATATTTTTGGCCAAGCCCACGGGCTCGGAGATCCCACATTAAAAAGGCCTCGTGCCACATGACGCCCTCTTGTGTGTGTGGGGGGGACTGAATAGTGTCAGTCACTCAAGTTGAACAACAGATCAGTTGAACTCTCTGCCTTTGGGCGGAGAGGAACCCGAACGAGGCTACGCCGAGGGGCGGAGTCTCGTTCAGGGAGGTAAACTGACCATGAGCCCGTTTATACGGGTTCAATGGGCATATTTTTGGGCCGAGCCCACGGGCTCAGAGAACCCACAATAAATAACCGACCTTGTGTCACATGCTGCCTCAGTGAGGGGGTGACTGAATATTGTCAGTAGTTCAAGTCGAGTCAAGAGTCGAGTCAGAGGCAGTCCGAAACAGAGTCGCATTCAGACAATTACTGCAAGACATTGGAATAGTGATACTGGTCAAGACTACATTGTTCTCTCTACTAAACCTGATTGTTCATACTAACACTTCTACTTCTCTGTATATATTCCTGTTTGTAATATATCTGTGTTATTCCATACCTGTGTTCGAGTTCTTCTTTATTGGTTCTACCTTGGACTATCACCGTGGTACAAGGAACCGGACCATAACAAAAACAATCTGCAGCTTCTCACAAAGAACACAATAATTACTGTAATTAATGAAAGACAAAAGCCATGTCAATGAAGACAAACTCTATTTCCCATATTATATGTAGATGTTTTATTCAGGGTTTGGCCTGCTCACCTGGGTGGGTATGTAGGTGATACTTGGAATGACTTCTCTTATGTTGGTCTGACAGCTCAGCTCTTCCCACTAACAAATTCTCGCCCATCTACTCATCCTGACGTGATGGATGGAAATACAAATAGATAGCACAGATAACACACGATGGACAAGTCAATCTTCCACCAAGTGTAGACTAGAACTCTCCCCAATCCCAAGCACATAACTGTAAATATAGATCAACATCTGGATATGCCCTATTTCCTGTTTTGTTACCACTTGATCTCCAAAAATCCTTTATCCACTCCTTTACTTCTGTGTTACTCTTCATCTAAGCTTCATCTAAGCTAGCTAAGCTTCATAAAGATGGTATCATGAGGTAGGGTACTATTGGGTACTTGAGATTCTTGACAAAATTCAAACGGTCTATAATGTAATCATGGCCTGGCATCACTGACGTGATGTAGTTTCCATCTATCTTTCCAACAAATATTTTCAAGGCAATTATTGTGATGAGCTTTCCTTCTTGGCATCTTGACTGCATGAATTTAAGCATACTACTAGATTGGCAATTAGGTCTCACCACTTTACTGTTAAACTAGCTAGATGCAACCATAAGCTCTATTGAAATAGTTTCTTTTCTTGCAATTCTCACATGTGGAACTCCCTATTTCTTGCGTCCCTGCCACCTACAATCTTCGAAAATTTAAATGCAACACCAAATGCCATCTTCTCTCTTTCTGAACCCTGTTCTTTTATTGTCTTTTCTCCTGATTTCTCACTACGGTCTTCTTACTCTCTTTTGCTTTCAGTAACACCTTGTGTCCTTATGGTATCACTGCCATTCTTGGGATGAAATGAAAGCTGAGAGATATTTTTTAACCATTCTTGTTTTTAATTATTTATTTGGTCAAACTAGCTTGGACATTCATGAGTATATCACTCTAACCATCAGTCATTCATCAAGATTGAAAGGTCATTAGGGTTACATCCTGTGTCATTACATCTCATCAATGTAATTGGTTGCTGATCACTCACTAGTTCTTTTTTACTTACCAACAATGTCCTGCAAAGCACATTCTGCATTCACATAAGATTGAAGAAATATCAGGGATGGGTCCATAGATTTAGTTGGATGTTGTCTCCATGAGGTGTTAAGTATAGTTCCCAGCATCTGAGTCCAGATTCCATCAAGCTTAGACTCAAGTGCTTTAGTTAATATACAAGCAGTGGCATCATACATTAACACCACAAGTGGCTTGAAAGAATTTTCACTTGAAGTTGTCTGGTAGATCAGATTTTCAGGTAAAATCCATTTTATTCAAGGTGGCCCAGGCTTTAGCTATGCAAATTTTCACATCCTTTTCAGTAAGATTTATCTTGCTTCCTATGTATGTAAAAGATTCAACAGATTTTATTGATTCACCAGAGATAATTTGTATGGATCCTTGCTAGTTGAAGCTTATGAATTCAATTTTAGAGGGGTTGACATAGAGTCCAGCATTGTTAGCAGTATTTTCTAAATGATGTAGGAAAGTTGTGGCATCAGTAATAGTGTCTGGTGTGAATACTAGATCATTTGAATAGTCAAGATCAGATGTATTATTATTATTACATGTTTGTCTGTGTGCATATGTGTATGTGGTGTGTGTTGAAAAAAAATATATATATATATATATATATATATATATATAGTTTAGTTGTATATTTAGGCAGCAATCCTTCGTTTATGCATGTTTCATTAAAAACGACAGCCAAGGTAGTAGGGCTAAGATTTTTATTTAATTTTTCTTGTGTTCAAACAAGAGCTTTCTTTTCTGGACAAAGAGTGTGTAAAAACTGTCCAAATGTTTTATAGTTCCAAGTACTTTCAGCTATATCTTTAGCCATTATCAAGGATGATTCGATTTTTCAGATTAATTGTGTGCATTATGTGTATGTCTTAGTGCTTAGTAGGGATGTTTTAATTTCCGAATATGGTTAGCACATTGTGGCCTTGTTCGTAGTTAATATTTTTAAGAGTTGTTTTTTTCTTTTTTATTATTAAAGCTTCCATTATTTTTAATCTTTTTTTACAGGTGGATGCAGTTATTATATTTGTGTTTTCTAATAGTATGTTTCTAATGGAGTCTGGTAAGTTTGTGTGTGTGTTTAAACTCCAACCTTAACTTTACATATGAACTTAGTCAAAATAACAAACTTCCATTCTGACCCAAATAAAAAAATCAAATTAATTATCTATTATATTAGATGGTGTTATTTTTATATGTATATATCTATTTAAATGGCCTTTCTTTACCTATTGTTTATTTCTCTGTTCTTTTAGACGATTTTTATCTATGTATATTGGCCCGTATAAGTTATATTTTAATATGTGGTTAGAATTCGTTTAATAAACAACTTCAATCTTGAATATTTCTTGAGTGTCTATGTCAATGTATGCGGGTATATGTACGTGTCTTTTTCGGTGTCTGTGTATGGTAACTTACATGCACATTTCATTGTGTATGTATGTGATTTAATTTTTTTTTTTTTTTGTAAAAGGTCATGCAAATATTTCCTGTCTCATCATTTTTTTTGTGTGTATATATCTAAATATGTCTGCGTGCTTATGTATTATAATCTGATTGTGTTGTTATTGTCTTTCGCGAGATGTCATAATCCCATGTCTACACTTGTATCCATGTTGTCATTAAGTTAAGGGCAGTCAATCTTAACGTTTATTCCAACGTAATTTCAATAGAAACAAATTGAATAGAATAACATAAGTATTTTTTCTTTTTTCCTCAATAATTTTAAACTTAATATAGATTAAATTAACATTTTTCAAATGGATAGTTTTTAATTTTAATTTCAGATTTTATTGTACAATTTAATCCTTATTAGTTAGAATAAATTCTATTTTAGCATAAATCTAACTTTAAAGCATTTAATAGTTATTATAACCTTACATCGTTGTCAAGTTTTTTGAATTCTCCTATACTTGTATTTTGATTGGTCATTTCAGCTCATGTGACAGCGTTTTCCCCTTATGAGGGGTGGTTAATTAATTTGAACCTTTTCAAACCTTTATTCTACAATCTACATTCAACATCTTCATTTGATAAGACACCAGAGATGTTGAAACAAAATGGTTATTTTTGTAGTGATTTTATAACATATTTATGTTATAATTTTTAAATAAATAATTATTTATATATATATATATATATATATATATATATTTCTAAACACTGAAATACTTATTTCAGCTGATACACAAGTAAAAAGTTTTGTAACTAGAAAGTTGGAAAATGCATATCTATTATCAATTGGCTGATTTGAAATTGGCATGAAAAATGAAGAGAAAATTTTAAACTCTTGTAATTTAAAAAAATGCAACAGAGAGAAATGATGTATATATATATATATATATATATATATATATATATATATATATATATGTATGTATGTATATAATTTTTTTTCAGCCCCTCTGAAACCCTTGCCTAATGTTCTTTTTCAGTTTGAATTTATTTTTTGTGTCACTTACAAAAGATTTACTAACTTTACCATCCTGTGATGTGTCTCTTCTTCTATATGACTTGATTCAGATTTTACAAGAATACATTTCCACATTAAGTCACAATGGGAAATTTGTGCTTAGATTTTAGTAACAGGTATGACCTCCAGCATCCTCAAGGGACAAGGTGCATAAAACAACAGGAAAAGGATATATATTAATTAGCTGAGCTAAAGTTTGGCATGCAAAGCTGAGAGGACATTTAAAACTTAAAGTTTTGTATCTCACTTTCAGCAAATAAATCAAGTGAGTTGAGAGTTCTGACTACGCAGCTTGGCCATGAGAAAACTTATGTTTTCAGCTAACATGTATATATAAAAAAAGGGAAGCTAAGTGAGAAGTTGACATATGCATCCAAAGAAATTTAAAGACATTCTAAAAAAAATGTTCTGAGGATATATTCAGGTAGGTACACTGAATTTTCGATACCTAAAATTAAATTTTAAAAATGTAAAAGCATTCTTGAAGACTTCATTTTAGCTTTAATTGAAAGCTAAGTGATTAAATTTATTATTTACAATAAGTAAAATATTCTGGTGTATTTCAGATAGAAATTATATAGATTGGAATGTCAAATAATTGTTCAATTTTTTAAAACATTTTTTAAAAACAGCAATTTTCTTAATTTTAAGAAATTTTAAACAAAACAAATTTAAAAATCTTCCAATCTGTCTCTCTATTCCAGTGGATTCATTTGTTGAGTGAGGATTCACACTGTCTTTTCCTGATTCTGAGTATAAGTGTTAATGCTGTAACCATTTTCTCTAAAACTTCCTTGTAGCTTACTTGCTCCATTCATAGCATTCTCAGTATCATTCTGTAGAACCATATTTGTTGCTGCCTCCAGTTTTCTCATCATCTGTGGTAAGATTTGTCCAGTATTCAATGCCATATGAGGATGGATAGCAAATAGCAATCTAACACTCTTTTCTTTTTTTTTTTAACAAAATTTTCCCATTTCTCAGCCCCTTGCTTAGCTTTTAGAATATTTCTTTTGCTAGCCAAATGTGTGTCTGGATCTTGGTATCACATTTTTCATTCACTGTTAAAACACTTCCCAGATTTTTAAACTTCTGTATTACATCTCCAATTTGTAACTTATATCTTGTGATTTTTCTCTTTCTGTTTTCTTGCAGTTAGTCTTTTCTTCTTGCTTTCTTCTATCACTATGTCTTGGAAGGTCTGTAATTTTCTTTCTGAGTTAGTACTGTGATTTGCATATCTTGTTAAGATTACATACACTGATAATAAATACTTGTAAGTTCTTCAGCTCTCTTAGAATAACCTCGCTGTAAAATTTGAATAAAGAAGACACATCCTTGTCTTATGTAGTAATAGGAAAACAAAAAGTTAACTACTTCAAAAAAAAAATAGATAACTAAAAGTTGTCAAACCATTTTGGTTTGCCATAAAGAAATAAAAACAAAAAAGATAAGAAAAATAAAAGAAAATGAATAAAAAAAGGACAAAAGGTCATCACCCTTAAATGTAGGCGAAAAAAAATGGTGGTTAAATGAGTTAGATCTGTGAACCAATCAGAAATCAAGAAACAATTCTGGAATCAATTCCTTTATTTTGGAAAAGCATAAAAACAGACAGAGATGACCAGACAAAGGAACCAGAGACGACCAGACAAAGAAGCCAGAGACGACCAGGCAAAGGAGCCAGAGACGACCAGGCAAAGGAGCCAGAGACGACCAGGCAAAGGAGCCAGAGACGACCAGGAAAAGGAACCAGAGACGACCAGGCAAAGGAGCCAGAGACGACCAGGCAAAGGAGCCAGAGACGACCAGGCAAAGGAACCAGAGACGACCAGGCAAAGGAACCAGAGACGACCAGGCAAAGGAACCAGAGACGACCAGGACAAAGGAACCAGAGACGACCAGGCAAAGGAACCAGAGACGACCAGGCAAAGGAACCAGAGACGACCAGACAAAGGAACCAGAGACGACCAGGCAAAGGAGCCAGAGACGACCAGGCAAAGGAGCCAGAGACGACCAGGCAAAGGAACCAGAGACGACCAGGCAAAGGAACCAGAGATGACCAGGCAAAAGAGCAAACGACCAGGCAAAGAACCAGGCAAAAGGACCAGACGACCAGGCAAAGGAGACCAGAAAGACGACCAGGCAAAGGAACCAAAGACGACCAGGCAAAAAGGAACCAGAGACGACCAGGCAAAGGAACCAGAGACGACCAGGCAAAGGAGCCAGAGACCCAGGCAAGGAACCAGAGACGACCACAAAGGAACCAGAGACGACCAGGCAAAGGAGCCAGAGACGACCAGGAAAAGGAACCAGAGACGACCAGGCAAAGGAGCCAGAGACGACCAGGAAAAAGACCAGAACCCAGAGACGACCAGGCAAAGGAACCAGAGACGACCAGGCAAAGGAGCCAGAGACGACCAGGCAAAGGACGACCAGTCAAAGGAACCAGAGACGACCAGGCAAAGGAGCCAGAGACGACCAGGCAAAGGAGCCAGAGACGACCAGGCAAAGGAACCAGAGACGACCAGGCAAAGGAGCCAGAGACGACCAGAGACAAAGGAACCAGAAAAAGACGACCAGACAAAGGGACCAGGAACCAGAAAGACGACGACCAGGCAAAGGAGCCAGAGACCAGACGACCAGGCAAAGGAACCAGAGACGACCAGGCAAAGGAGCCAGAGACGACCAGGCAAAGAGACGAAAGACCCAGAGACGACAAGACAAAGGAACCAGAAACAAAGGAACCAAGACGACCAGGAAAGGAACCAGAGACGACCAGGCAAAAGGAGCCAGGAACCAGAGAGACGACCAGGCAAAGGAGCCAGAGACGACCAGGCAAAGGAACCAGAGACGACCAGGCAACCAGGACGACCAGAGGAACCAGACAACCAGGGAACCAGAGACGACCAGGCAAAGGAACCAGAGACGACCAGGCAAAGGAACCAGAGACGACCAGCCACAAAGGAACCAGAGACACCAGACAAAGGAACCAGAGACGACCAGGCAAAGGAACCAGAGACGACCAGGCAAAGGAACCAGAGACGACCAGGCAAAGGAACGACCGACCAGGCAAAGGAGGCAAAGGAGCCAGAGACGACCAGGCAAAGGGAACCAGAGACGACGACCAGAACGACCAGGCAGCCAAGACGACCAGGCAAAGGAGCCAGAGACGACCAGGCAAAGGGAGCCAGAGACGACCAGGCAAAAGGAGCCAGAGACGACCAGGCAAAGGAGACCAGAGACGACCAGGCAAAGGAACCAGAGACGACCAGGAAAAGGAACCAGAGACGACAAAGACAAAGGAACCAGAGACGACCAGACAAAGGAACCAGAATCGACCAGACAAAGGAACCAGAGACGACCAGAGGCAAAAAGGAGCCAGAGACGACCAGGCAAAGGAACCAGAGACGACCAGGCAAAGGAACCAGAGACGACCAGAGACGACAAAAGGAACCAGAGACGACCAGGCAAAGGAACCAGAGACGACCAGACAAAGGGAACCAGAGACCAGACCAGACAAAGGAACCAGAGACGACCAGACAAAGGAACCAGAGACGACCAGGCAAAGACGAGACGACCAGGCAAAGGAACCAGAGACGACCAGGCAAAGGAAGAGACGGAAAGGAACCAGAGACGACCAGGCAAAGGAGCCAGAGACGACCAGAGACAAAGGAGCCAGAGACGACCAGGCAAAGGAACCAGAGACGACCAGACAAAGGAACGACCAGGCAAAAAGGAACCAGAGACGACCAGGCAAAGGAGCCAAGGACCACCAGAGACGACCAGGCAAAGGAGCCAGAGACGACCAGGCAAAGGCAAAGGAACCAGAGACGACCAGGCAAAGGAACCAGAGACGACCAGGCAAAAAGCCAGAGACGACCAGGCAAAGGAACCAGAGACGACCAGGCAAAGGAACCAGAGACGACCAGGCAAACCAGGAACCCAGAGACGACCAGGCAAAGGGGCCAGAGGACCAGGCAAAGGACAGACGACCAGGCAAAGGAACCAGAGACGACCAGGCAAAGACGACCAGGCAAAGGAGCCAGAGACGACCAGGCAAAGGAGCCAGAGACGACCAGGCAAAGGAACCAGAGACGACCAGGCAAAAAGGAACCAGAGACGACCAGGCAAAGGAGACGACCAGGCAAAGGAACCAGAACAGACGACCAGACAAAAAGGAACCAGAGGAAAAGGAACCAGAGACGACCAGGCAAAGGAACCAGAGACGACCAGGCAAAGAAAAGGAACCAGCCAGAGACGACCAGGAAAAGGAACCAGAGAACCAGGGAACCAGAGACGACCAGGCAAAGGAACCAGGCAGACGACCAGGCAAAAAAGAGCCAGAGACGACCAGGCAAAGGAACCAGAGACGACCAGGCAAAGGAACCAGAGACGACCAGACGACCAGGCACGAAGGAACCAGAGACGACCAGGCAAAGGAACCAGAGACAACCAGGACGAAAAGGAACCAGAGACGACCCAGAGACGAAGGCAAAGGAACCAGAGACGACCAGACAGGCAAAGGGCAAGCCAGAGACAGGCACCCAGAGACGACCAGGCAAAGGAACCAGAGACGACCAGGCAAAAGGAAACCAGAACCCAGAGACGACCAGGCAAAAGGAGCCAGAGACGACCAGGCAAAGGAACCAGAACCAGAGACGACCAGGCAAAAGGAGCCAGAGACGACCAGGCAAAGACGACCAGGCAAAAGAACCAGAGACGACCAGGCAAAGGAACCAGAGACAACCAGGAAAAAGAACCAGAGACGACCAGGCAAAGGAGCCAGAGACGACCAGGCAAAGGAACCAGAGACGACCAGACAAAGGAACCAGAGACGACCAGGCAAAGGAGCCAGAGACGACCAGAGCAAAGGAGCCAGAGACGACCACATGCAAAGGAGCCCAGAGACGACCAGGAAAAACCAGGCAAAGGAACCAGAGACGACCAGGCAAAGGAACCAGAGACGACCAGACAAAGGAACCAGAGACGACCAGACAAAGGAACCAGAGACGACCAGGCAAAGGAACCAGAGACGACCAGGCAAAGGAGCCAGAGATGACCAGGCAAAGGAGCCAGAGACGACCAGGCAAAGGAACCAGAGACGACCAGGCAAAGGAGCCAGAGACGACCAGGCAAAGCCAGAGACGACCAGAACGAAAAGGAACAACAAAGGAACCAGAGATGACCAGGCAAAGTAGCCAAAGAGACGACCAGACGCAAAGGGAACCAGAGATGACCAGACAAAGGAACCAGAGATGACCAGGAAAAAGAACCAGAGACGACCAGGCAAAGGAACCAGAGACGACCAGGAAAAGGAACCAGAGACTCAATGAAATAATTTTGTCCATTCTCGCATGCCCTACATTTTCAGACAACTAAAAACCCACAGAAAGTCAAAAAGATTACTACTATCAACGAGATATGTACACATTTACAAGGACTCTTTTCTCTCTGTCTCTCTATTATATGACAAGGGACTTAGACATTCAACATGGGAACTTTCTGATATGAACTCATGAATTCTTTAAATACTGTATATTTTATTTTAAGAGATATAAAATTTTATCAGTGCATGCAAAATATATATCTTTGTGCCAATTATCTTTGCATGCATTTTTACAGGGCCATAAATTGGTGCATAATTGGATTAAGGACGTTATCTAAACCCCCTACGTAAACCCCATACTTACACCACATTATATTTTTCTTTTTTTCTAGGAATGGTTTTTAGGCCAAAGTTTGGTGTATGGACTTACCTTGTGGTGGGCGTTTCCTTCACATAAATGGGAGAGAATGAGGAGCATTGTTGATTTCATTTCATTTTCAATGATGCAATTCTTCGCAGTACAAAACAAAGATGAACTCAGAATTGCTAAAAACAAAAAAAAGTACATTAATTGTTAATGATATTTTTTAAATAAAAATATTCTGTTTTAAATTCTCTATATTCTTAATTTCATCTTAATTGAGCAAGGTAATTACAACCATAGACCAATGACGATGCACGTGTGATGGTGTTGGGCAGCATATGTCTTCTACTACTATAAGGCAACTGAATTGTACATTTTCAGGCTAACTCTCAAGGCAAATTACTTCTACCCCAACCTGTAAAATTTTCTCCATATGCTTACAATTACAGACTTTGAAATACATCATAAAATACAATATATATATATATATATATATATATATATATATATAGTTAAGTTACGAAGAACTTGGTAAACCGAATGGGTAATTCCAAGGAGGATGAAATCCTGAGAACTCAGTGTGAATCCAGAGCTAATATTTAATGAAAAAACAGACCACTTTAAGGTACCATTACAATAATTTATTTCACCAAAATCCTTTTTGAAGGACTCCACTTAAGCATGTTTTATATTGGGGTAGGAGGAGTGACCTAATCGTGACCTATTTAGATGGTTAACTTAACGGAAATGATATATAGGAATGGGAGGGTAGTGCTTAAGAGAAATATGAAATTTACCCCTCTCTATAATCTACCTTGTCTCGTTAACTACAACTATCACCCTCCCTGTTAAATTACAAAAATTACACTACCCATCAATTTCTAATCCCATTTTTCCTTTCATTTTGTTGTTGGAAGTGTTACCTGATGATCTAAAGTCCTTCAAAAAGGATTTTGGTGAAATAAATTATTGTAATGGTACCTTAATGTGGTCTGTTTTTTCATTAATTATATATATATATATATATATATATATATATATATTGTGTGTATTTAGGCAGCATCTTTTCATTCATACACGTTTCATTAAATAATATAGACAAGTGTTGTCTATTTTATGTAAATTTTTTTTTCATAACATCTGATAAGTTTAATAACATTATCGTTAAACAAAGAAAGAAATTCACAATATTGATCCATATTTTTTTAATACAATCTAAGCTTTCGGTTTACTTAAGCCATTATCAAAGATGTCAATTACAACATATTAAGCAATATACGGACATATAAGACAGTGATGATAGTCTGTCACTGTCTTATATGCGCATGTTTATCATTGCTTAGAAATTATCTATGTAAACATTCTTCGTTCAACGATAATGTTATTAAACTTATCAGATGTTACAAAAAAAATTTACATAAAATAAATAGACAACACTTGTCTATATTATTTAATGAAATATATATATATATATATATTATATATATATATATATACATATATGATTATTTATTTGAAAATTATAACATAAATATGTTATAAAATCACTACAAAACTAGCCATTTTGTTTCAACACTTCTGGAGTCTTATCAAGTGATGGTATTGAATGTATAATAAAAAAAACCTTTATTCTACATTCAACACCATCACTTGATAAGACACCAGAAGTGTTGAAACAAAATGACTATTTTTGTAGTGATCTTATAACATATTTATGTTATAATTTTCAAATAAATAATTATATTTGCTCTACTCTGTATTGAGCACTCTTTTAAGAATAGTATTTGTTGGTTATTGGAATTTATTCAGTGTACACTAATCCTATACTTGTATGTATATATACATATGTAAATTGTACATATAAACAATCACTGCCTGATGGACTGATGATAGTGCCAGGCAACAGAAGAACAAATGACAATATAAGAAAAGTGCTTTTCAAACTCTTCAAAAGCCTCGACTTTGAAATAGAAGTCGATATGAATAAGAAAATTGTCAAATATTTGAATGTAGAATTAATCTACAAATTGGCAATGTCTCCCCATTCATGAAACCCAACACAAAAATAAAATATGGGAATGTTAGATCTAAGCACCCTGTGAGTATAATAAAGACAATCCCCAAAGAGTTCAGGTGATCTAGAAATTCATCTAGTAAAATAATGTTTGAAGATAAAAAGAAAGAATATGAAAGGGCTTTAAAAGAGAAGCATAAAACCAAACTGGAATTTAAACCTCAAGTAAACCAACAAATGAAGAACAATTCGAGGAAAAGAAAAGATTTTATTTGGTTTAAGCCCACCGTTAATTTAGAGGTCAAGTGTAAAATAGGGAACATATTTTTTAAATTACTTAATAAACACTTCAAGAAAAATTTCGAATTACATGAAATGTTTAATAAAAACACAGTTAAATTAAGCTACAGTTGTACAAGTAATTTAGAAACCACAATAAAAAGACAAAATGCCAGAAATTTAAAAAAATAACATGCAGAAAAATATTGTTAACAGTGAAATATGCAATAAAAGTAGATGTCCATTAGATGGAGTTTGCAAAACTGAAACAATAATTTACAAAGTAGAAGCAATATACACAAATGGCCAGAAAAATATATATAGGATGTACTGAAAGTAACTTTAAGAAGAGGTGGTACAATCACAAGTCATCTTTTAAGCTAGAAGGTATTAGGAATTCTACTTAACCATGTGTGGAAATTAAAGGAAAAAATAAAAAAGATCCAATTGTAAACTGGAAAATTTTAAAAAAGCAAAACCTTACAACAATCACAGTAATATTTGCAACCTTTGTCAACAAGAAAAATTAGGGTTTTTTGGTCTGGAAATGTTATTATAACCCTTTTGAATGAGAAATCAGAAATTATGTCCTGTTGTATGAATACTAAAGAGTTCCTTTTGAATTTATATGAAGTGGGATGAAAAGGAAGTATCTATATTTCAATTAATCCCCTACCAAAACATTTCCAATACTCTTGCTTTTCCCTCTCCTCCTCACCTTCTATCACACCTCATGTTGCGGGCTTATTCATTTATTTATTTATTTATTTTTTTAAAAAATCATAGCATTCAGAAAATTTTTTTTTTTTTTTAAAAAACTTTAGGAAATCAACTGAAATCACCTGAAGATACCCAAAGGTTAAAACCAAGGTAGTGAAATCGGCTGATCTTCTAATTTGTGTGTGTGTGTGTGTGTGTGAGGGTGCGATGGGTAAATTGTCGCCATTTTATATTTTTAATTTCATGCATGTGCGTTGCTTGTTTTTGATTTTGTCAACTGCACAGTATAGTAGGGTCAGTTGGGCACTGTCTGGGAGAAAAAGAACACCGTGATGCAATTCACTCTGCCAGAAATTTGGAAACAACATGCTATACTGCTTGGCATTCACACTGAAAGCAATACAAACATTTCAGAATGTTTGGGTGTCAATCTAAGGATAGTGCAGAGGATTCGGGAAGAGTTGGATGAGTCTAATGGTGATTACAAACGTGTTTGGAGTCATCACTAGTGATGGCGACATTTTTCCTCCATTCATCTTCCCACAGCACCTCAGACTCAACATGGAGACCTACATCAAGTGCATTGAGGAGGTAGTGCTGGCCTGGGTCAAGAGGGTGGTTGCTGGAAGACGATATGTCTGGCAACTGAACTCTGCACCATGCCACACAAGCAGGAGAACCTAATCATGGCTGCCAAACAATTTCTGTTGTCACATCACCTCTTACATCTGGCCACTTAATTCCACACACAGCAACTGCAGACTTGATTATTATGTGTGGAGCACAGATTAGCAAGAGACCAACAAAACTTCTTGTAACACCAAAGATGAATTAAAGGCAAGGATTATGGCAGCATTCACCAACTTAAACAGGGTTACTGCCCAAAAGAGTTGCAGGAGATTCTGAAGTTTTCTGTAGGCCATCTTTGAAGCCAATGGCGATTTTATTGAATAAATTTACTCTTTAGTATTTCAAGATATTTTTGTGTAATTTTGGTAAATATGTCTGTTAAAATGAGATATCAGTGTCATTTTCATTTTTGCATAATTTAGAAGACAACTTATCCATCGTACCTGTGTGTATATATATATATATATATATATATATATATATATGATTACTTAAATATATATGACTAGCTTAAGAGCCACCCTATCAGGCAGCATTTAAGCTAGAACCTGTTTTCGATTGGACCTTCATCACAATACGTAGGGAGGAATAGATGCGACAGACAATAATAAACTACAGAATAACTCAAAATTGATCACTGCATTTAAGTATTGCATTAATATTTAAACTTACCTCTTAAAAATTCAATGATAATTCTTCTGCTGGCACCTAATTTAAAGACAATTTGATGTACGTAGGTCCTTACTTTCTGTACAGACAATTATTTTTATTTCATGGGTGACATCCACTGGATTACATAATTAGTTTCAATTATTCCCAAGTTTATTTCCAAGTTATAAAAATTTTTATCATACAAAAAATTTGTTACAAAAAATCACGTCAAAAAAATCGCCAAAAACAATTGCAGTAATGAAAATTTGGGAATCCAAAATTTCAGGATTGCGGTTTCAGATCCAACCTGGAATGTTTTTAATTTGCTTACGTAGTCAGCCTGATTCCAAAACAGTATATGTTGGGCTACAGTCTCTCAGAGCAAAGTTGAAAAAGTGTGACACACTAACATTCACATTTATTTATATAGATTATTTTAAATATTATTATAGTGGATACTTCTTATTTGAAATAGATGCCCCCTTTTTCATTTATTAAACAGCATTTATTTCATATACTGGCCTCCTCATTTAAGAAATTTTAGTAAAAAAAATGCATTCCCTGGCAGCAATCAAATCTGTGTCCTCCTTTGTAGGGGAAACTAACTTTTGATCCAGGGTGCTTTACTGTTCAGCCGTGAAGAACATCACAGTCAGCAAGGTTTTATTTTCTCTTTCCAATAGACATAATACACACTGTTTAATATATATATGATGGGCTCTCTTGTCATCTTTGTTGTATAAGGATCCAATTATTATTATTGTAGATTAGCTTCAAATATGATTTGATTATAATGGTGAAGGCTTGTACAGAAGCATCCATACTTTTCAGAAGAACTGAATATAGTGAACTGGTGCAATAGTGTGCCACAAGACCCCCCGAAAATTCCTTCTTCAGGACCAGTGGTTCTCAACCTTTTTCTATTCATGGCACCCTTTTGATTGATGATATTTTTGATGGCCACCTACTCCTAACTGTAAAAGCACATTTTACAATTTCCTGAACAAATAAACAGTGATATTTCCTCATATAAACTTCAGAAATTCTTTTTTAAAAAGAGTATGCTGAAATGATATATATATATATATATATATATGAGGGTGTCACTGTGCAATATGCTTAATTATTTTGTGGAGGACCACATGGTACGGCTAGCAAACTCAAGTACTGTTCTGGGTGGCACACACTCTGGTCCAGTCAACACACACTCTGGCCTGGGCACCACACATTCTGCCAATGCCACTATGCTGGAAACGTTATACTAAAGTTCACTCGGTATGAGGTTCGAGAGCCACTCAAAGTCGCTGTTAATTATGATAGAGGTTCATGATATGAATTCAGGGAAGCACCCATGCAGGAGTTCAGTCCACAAAGTAGCAGTTTTTGACAAAAATCTATATGCATGAAACTTCCTCCTTACATTTGGAATATGGTGGAGATGAGGGAGATTCGACTCCGTGGGAGTGGCATAGCATGTCTTAGCTGTAAAGGTTCAAATTATTGGAACTAAAAATGGAACTCATTTGAACATTTGCCATGGAAAGAGCATCTGCGGGAAACAGGTTGCAGAGTGGAAAATGTCATTCTGTTACAAGATTGCCCATTGACCATTGATTTTAAAAGTTAGGCTTGTAGTGTTCAAAGAAGCACCCACACTGGAGTCCATTTCACAAGATATTAGATTTAGGGAAAAAGCTGATTGCATCAGACTTTTTCCATCCATTTGGAATATGGAGGAAACATGGGTGGTTTGACACTGTAGAAGTAGCATGGTCTGTCCTAGCTGTCAAGGTCTGAACTGGTAGAATTTTACATACTTAATATTATAAACATATAAGATCTTACTTAGCCTTGGGTGGCAGCCGGTCTAGGAGAAAGAAAAAGTCTGAATTAAAAACCTCCGACTGTTAAATAGTAGGTTAGTCTGGGCTCTGTAGCCATGGTAAACTAGGAGAAGGACAACTCTGAATTTTAAATCCGAAGCCAGAGTCTCTAAGACAGTCCGATGACATGTTCAATTTCATTCTGGCGACTCCTGCAATGATACCAGTACTAAGCTGCCTTTCGATTGGACAACATCTGTGATGTGGAGAGGGAAGATGTACCACATGAGCAACTGCTGATTTCTCATAAAAAAAAACTGCCCTGGAGAGGGCATGACTTTTCAGGCGAAGATCTATGTCTCGAGAGACTGACGGATGATATAATAAACTAATGAAAAACATTTGACTCCCTTTATCGATTGCGAAAATAAATTAAAAGGAGGCAATAAAAAATAAGTCCCCCCACTCCACCATTACTACAAAGAAAAAGATTCTCACAGATGATCAGATTCATGGCTCCTTGGTCAACCAAGTCTTTAATGATGAGCTCATTTTTTGTGGCCACGACACTGAACAATAAACGCAGACAAAGCCTTTTCTGAGCATTTTTGGTGCCTCGACTGTTGTCCCCATAGAAACTGTTACCATGGCCTTTAAAGTCATCTGAAAAAGAAAAAAAAAAGCTGAAAGACTTTGCAAGACTGGAAAATTGTTTCAAGAAAGAATTAAAATTCAATTGATAGAATAAAGTTAAACTGAATAATTGAACCCAGAATATATTCAGTCAGTTATGTGCCATGCATGATACACACTTAGACAATCATGTATCTTTTGATAAATGACTGACGAGGCAGATTTTTTCCCGCAGTAGCTTGCCATTTCTTTCCGCCGTAGACCAGTTGCCATCCAAGACTATAGAACCCAGTCTGTCCTGCTATTTACCAATAGCTGGAGGGAGACAAAGAAGAGGCATGGTGGAGTAATGGATAGAGGCTCGGATTGAAGAATTGGAGAGCCGAGTTCAAATTCCGGTTGAATCCATTACATTCACTTACGTGCTAATACCCATGGGAAAGGTGTGACTCCTTTTCTTCTCCACACAGCTATGGGTAAATAGCAGAACAGACCGGGTTCTTGGTCTTGGATGGCAGCTGGTCTACTGCAGAAAGAAATGGCAACCTACTGCGGGAAAAAAATGTGCCTCGTCAGTCATGTATCGAAAGATACATGATTGCCTAAGTATGTATCACGCATGGCACATAACTGACAGAATATATTACCATATTTATTTTATGGCTTACGGCTACATCACATTGAAACACGAGTTCCCATACAATCACTGAAGTTAAGCAACATCAAGCCTAGATGGATGACCACTTGGGAATACCAGGTGCTGTAAGCTTGAATGTGCCTGTGGTGTAATGGATAAGGACTCAAAATTGTTAATTGGAAAGCCGAGTTCCAATTCCTGTTGAGTCCATTATATTCACTTATGCGCAAATACCCTTGGGAAAGATATGACTCCACCTCTTTTTCTCCACCACCTATGGGTTAATTAGTAAGACTTGTATCACTAAACCATTATTAAAAAGAAAGAATTTTACAATCTAAAAATATTTTCTGGCTTTAAATAACCTACAAAGTGTTGATAAGCCATAAAAAAAACAATCACTCAAAAAAAACAAGTTTTTCTATTAATTAATTGATTTATCACCCCAGTAATATCTTGTGGCTTTCACTAGAGATCAAATGACATAAAGTCTACTGGACATTTCAGTACTTTCCACAGTATTCTAGCTGATTTTAGAATTTCTGTCATTGGGATAGATTTGATTTTCTCTTAACACTTCCTGTTGTTTTAATCTTTCCAAAAGAGTTCATTAGGACTACTACCAGTGCTCCAATAACTATAGGTACTGAAGTTAATATTTTGCATAAACAGCTAGTAGAATTAGCTGACTGCTCATTTCTGCTAGGCTGGCTAGCTAATCCCTGCTGCAGGCACCTGCTCAGGCATATTTGTGTTTCTTCAAATACCCACAGAGCCAACCTGTGGGTTATAATGCAATTCTGCTGAGCAGACCCAAGTTGCACTTTCTGGGCAAGAACACATTCTGATGTGATCACCAGTTTGAACAAAGCCAGCTGGCTCAAACCTTGGTCACAATGACTTATGAGATTGTGCAAGCATAACCAATGACAGCTTTCAAATAGATCTGTCTATCCAATTTTGCTCACAAGGTTAAGATCAACCCATTGCATAGTTTTTAGGCCCTTCCCAATGGTGTGAGTTCAAATTTGAATCAAGTTCACTACAATAAGTTGGAAAAGCATGAATCCAACTCACCTCTGCCAGCTATGGCTATAAATAGTAAAACTTGTATCTGTAAAATTCATTGTTATTCTAAACCTTTGTGGCTTTATTCTGTGAGATATATATATATATATATATATATATATATATATATATAATATTGCACATTGAGTGCTGGTTTAATCAAATAGATTCATTCATTCATTTTCTACACCTTATCAACATGTTGCAAGTTATTTTGAAGCTAGAAAATATATTTTTTTTACCTTGTAAGAATTTTTCTTTAGATAATAATGATTTAGTGATACTAGTCTTACTAATCCTACAAATTAACCCATAGCTGGAGGAGAAGAGGCAGATTCATACCTTTCCCAAGGGTATTGGCACATAAGTGAATATAACAAACTCAACTGGAATTGAAACTAACTTCTCCAATTAACAAATTTTCAATTACACCACCAACACATCCAAGTTTACAGCATGTGATATTTCCAAGTGGTTACCCATCTAAGTACTGTCCAGGTTCACTGTTGATTAACCTTGGTGATTGTGTGGGAACCGTTGTTTCAACAAGACATGGCCATAAGTTAATAAAATACTGCTCAATAACAGAGCTATAGTTTATATTAATAATAAATATACATTTTTTTCCTTACTGGTAGTGCACCACAAACATCAGATGCTGATTTCAGGAAACTACCAGTGAGAAAAAAATGTATATTTATTATTATTATTAATATATTATAATTTTTTTCATATAGACAAAAACAATTTACTCACTTGATTAACCTTGGTGATGCAACTTCGTTTCAGTGCATTTACTTACACCTTGATTGGTGAGAACCAAAATGGTTATGAATAATTCCGTTTTAAAATTTTTGGTTCTCACCAGTCGAGGTTTAACTAAATGCACCAAAACAAAGTTGCATCTTTGTAGCAAGTAATTGTTTTGTCTATGTGAAAAAATTATAATAAATAATTATTGCTCTACTATCAGTATTGAGCCCTCTTTTGAATTAATGCTGTGAACATTAGAATTTATATATTATTCTTGTTCTCATTACATTCAGATATATATATATATATATATATATATATATATATATATATATATATATATATATATATATATATATAAAAGGGTGTTCAAATAACTTGGACAGATTTTAAATGTGAATTAAGTTTAAAATTGGTCCAAGTTATTGGAACATCCTTTCATATATATATATGTATATATATGGGAAAAACAGTACATAATTTTTTAAATATCAAGAACAATTTTTGGGGAAAGATGTATGATAAAGCAGATAATGTTGCCAGGTCACACATTCATCCTTTAAGACATCATTGCATTAAGTTTACGATTACATTAATGCAACTACACATGCGCACAAACAGGAGACGATGGGAATTTTAATTTAAAGATGACTTCTTTTTTTTATTTGTATTCGGTATATAATCTATCCAATTTCATTGAGATTCTTTTTCATTTTGTTCATGTTTCCATCACTTTTGTTATTAAATATCCCACATTGTGATAACAAGAATGGTTAAATATTGTAAGAACTAGGATGTAAATTTACTGTGGGTGATTTAGCATTAAAATTTTTTCTCTAAAAAATACACTGTTCTACTCACCAACTCTATCACAACTACAATAGAAAAAATTTATCTCAACTCAATATAAAATTTGTCACAACAACATTTAAAACAATAAACAACTTAATTAATACAAAACAAAATAAGCTAAAACTTGAAAGAGGAATCATACTTATTATAAAACCCAGGTTGTGTGTGTGTGTGTCTGTACGTTTATATATTGGATCGAATTTCCTACATTTTTCAACCGATTTCAACAAAACTTCACGGGACTACGTAAAATTACCTTGCGATGGTGCTGACACTGCCAAAAATTGAAAAAATACAATTGTTTTTGCACAAAATCAATTTGAAATCACGATTAAGAGGCATCACGAGAATGAAAGGGGGACAACTCATATCGAGTTATACTAATTATAAAACTCAGGTTGTTTGTGTGTGTGTGTGTGTGTGTGTGCGTGTGTGTATGTGTGTGTGTTCCTTTATATATGGGATCGGTTTCCTACATTTTTCAACCGATTTCAACAAAACTTCACTTTTTTTTTTTGGCAGGTAGTGTTTCTTATTGTCTTTTTTTTTTTTTCTTTATCTTTACATTCAGAATGCTTTAAAAATTCCATTTACAAGACAATTGTTTATAATAAAATTCTATTCAATCGGTAGACTCATAACGATTGAAAACAATGTTTTTGTTTGAGTTTGGGTTTGACCAATTTGTAAAAAAAAAAAAAACTAATTAAGACATGCATGTCCGTCAACCTTAAACAATAATCTTTGTCAATTTTATTTTTCAGTCTTTATGATGGTCAATACTTGATCTATCTCTTACTGTTACATCCCCGGGCAACACTGGGCTCCACTGCTAGTTTACTTTATTACCTGTAATAATTGCCACAAGGAATACATTGGAGAAACCTTAAGGAATTTAAATAAAAGATTATATGAACATAAATGGGATATTTTACAAAACAATGCATTAGATGCTCACAATAACAGAGACTGGCTACAATGTTGATATAAAAAAATAAAAATCTAATTAAAAGAGAAAATTAAAAGAGGAAACACAAAGTTTTTGTGTGACATGTTTCATCCCTTAGGGCTTCATTGGAGTGGGTTTGTTCATGTTAAAGTGACTACATATGCAGACAAACGATAGACGCTGGGATTTTTAAATTTAGAAAAAATCTATCTAATTTCATTTAAATTCTGTTTCTTTTTCTTTTTGTTTCCATCATCTTTGTTATTAAATTTGTGTCCAGGTCCTTACATTCCACAACTTCTTGACAGACCTTTTGTTATCACAATGTGTGATATTTAATAACAAAGATGGTGGAAACAAAAAAAATATAAATGAAATTGGATAGATTATATACCCAAAACACATAAAAAAAAATTTTTCTAAATTTAAAATTCCCAGCATCTCTCCATGTCTTGTTCGTGTGCATATAGAGTCACATTAACATAAACAAGCCTAGTCTGATGAAGTCCTAAGGGACAAAACATGTCACACAAAAACCTTTTCCACTTTGTCATATATCTTTCCGCCAAAACTGTTCTTGATATATATAAATGTATATCTATATATCATAATTCCATATTTATAAAGTGGTTACATGTCTAGATGCTGAAGGTAACATCAATCAACTTAGTAACAAACTTTTACTCACAATAATCCTATATATATATATATATATATATATATATATATATTTGGTTGGATAGATGTGAGTTTGTGACCCTGGGTTTCACGCTTTAGCGATCGTCAGACAAACTGATTAATTTTTTTAAAATTTGGGTTTATGTAGATTGCGTGTATTGGTGTTATTGTGGAAGTGGTGGGAGAAACTTAAATCGCTTATGTCATCGTTTTACATGAAACATCGATGTATGCAGACACATATACATACTTGGTCATCCGTCAGGACTCATACATATATAAACATATGTGGGCAGTTTCGGATATGATATATGTATGTATACGGGTGGTGTTGTGTCTATACATGCGCATTTGTATGTTGAAATTTAAAGATTGGAAGTGTGGCGGAAATGTCTCGTGAATGTATACATGTCATATTATTTATTTTTCCGCTGAACAATATTTCCTTGCATGTATGTATATACGTGTGGTGGGGTTTGTGTAAAATTATGATAGGTAAAAATATTATTATTTATATTTATTTTTAAATTTTTTGAAAAAAAATGGGGGTTTATTTGTTATATTTAAAGCTGGTTATTTGTTTGCTTTTGGTGACTGTGTGTATGTAACAGGTAGAAACTTGTAATCCTTATTGGTTATTTTATATGGTGATGTTTAATATTTAATATGCTGGGTGAGAGGGTAGTTTAATTTAATAACGGGTTTATATGATATGATGTGATAGTAATTTTGCAAGGGATTGGAGACAATGATAATATAATTAGCTAATAGTTATTGTAAATTGGTAGAAATGATTAGTAACGGTGGTGGGAGAATGATAAAACCATGAATGTAGTTATAGTGGTGGTAGCTTGAACTAAAAAGTGATTGTTGGTGTTTTATTTTATTTTATTTTATTTTGTTATATGTATTAATTTATTTTGGTATAAATCCTGATAATAGGTATTCTGTGTAAAATTATTGTAGTTGAAGATTGCTATAATTTTTTAATTTTTAATTTTTAATTATAGTATATGTATATATATATATATATATATATATATATATACTTTATTTTATGTTTAACATTATTTTCTTATTTTTATTTATTTATATACATTTTTTTCTGAAGCATCCAGTGACCCTGACTTAGGTCAAAAGCATTAGTATCATAAATGATGAATGAAAGCCCAGTTAATGTGATATAAAAGAAAGTTGATTTGAATTAATGAGCATTTCCTTTTCAAATAAAATAAGGATGACCAAAAGTGACAAAATCAACATTAAAACACTAAGGAACAACTCGCTTGTAAAAGCAATAAGTTTGAATTAAAATTAGTCCTATTTTCAGCCAAACTGAAAGCTGATTTTGTTTAATGACATATCAACACCTCTATGGGTCATTCAATGCTGAAATCTAAATATTTTGTACATAATTTTATGCTTTCAGAGTAAAGGTATATTTTTTTTAGATATATACTCGGTTGGCCAGAAAATGTCTGACTCACTTAGGAAGTGGAAAGAAAACAACAAATCTTAATCTGTCTGGTCAAATTTCCAAAGAGTACTGCATTTCAAGCTTGTTCCACAAAATCATGCCAGCGACACTGAATTGTATTGCCAACAGTTAGACAGCATGTATGACAAACTAAAGAAGGGGTATCCTGTTTTGGTCAATTGAGGTCAGGCTTTATTTCAGCAAGACAATGCAAGGCCACGCCCTGCCAGGTTGACTAAGGAGAAATTCAAACAGATGGACAGAGTTGAGATTCTTCCACATCCACCATTCAGTCTCAATGCTGCTCTGAGTAGCTATAGCCTATTCTGCTCAATGTCACACTTCCTTCACGGCCAGCGATTCAACACTTTTGATGAAGGAAGCATGTTTATGGTTTGTTTTTAAACTAGAGTAATCTCTGGAATAGAAGTTGTCAGGTCAAGAGAAGGGAACTCAACTGGCATTTGCTGTGGTATACTGCATTTATAGCAGTACCTCATTTAGATACAATAAAACCTCCCTGAACTGAAATGGCCTTATGCCCTTCATTGATCTTTGATTTCTTCTCTAATTATTCTTGGGAATCTAAACTGTCTTTCTTGTTATGTATCTTGATTTCTTCTCATAGGGAGTTCATTTTCCTCTTCCAACTCCTTGTCAGATTTCTGGTCACTATCCTCCATAGATTGTTCAGTTTCACTACTGGATTCATTAATCCTCTCCTCCCCTCCATGTTCTTCACATTCAGATTCCTCATCCATTTCTATATCCTCTGGTTCCATTCTGCTTCTGAATTAATCCACACGGGCCAGTACATTTTGTCTATTTTTCATTAGTATTGTCTCCTTTCTGCACTACAAAGTTCGCCTTCTCTGGATTAGATTCTTTGTCTTTTTTATACCATACACTTTCATTTGTAGAAAATGATATTGTTATGGTAGCTCTAATCTGTCTACCCATTAATGCGAAAAGACTTTGTAGTCTGCTTGCATGTGGAATTGTCCTATAGCTTAACAGTAATCTTGTTAAGTAACTCTCTATATTATCATTAGATGGGGAAAATGCTTTTAGTCCCATTTTCAGTCTGCACCATTCTTTCTACAATTCCATTCAATTGTAGGTTGTAGGGTGGTGTTTTATGCAAGACGCATCCAATACGCTTTAGCCATGAGCACAAACTTTCTTCACAAGATTCTGGTGCATTATCTGAGACCAAAATTTTAGGCACCACATTCCTTGAAAATACTGTTCTTAATATTTGTTTTACAGTGCTAGCTTATCTGTCAGCAACCTTAATTACTTCAGGTCATCCTGAAAATGAGTCCAGTAAAATTAGAAATAACCTCACACCTTTAATATGAGTATGATTCATGTATACCTGAGCCCATGGTTCTTTTTCTTTAGGCAAGAAGTGAATTTTGTTTTGCCAAAAGTTATTTATTTCAGCACAGTTTGGGCATCTTTTTACATAATCTTCTACATCTCAAGAATATCCTGGCCACCACACTTGTAATTTTACTCTCATTTGTGTTGCTGTTACACCACAATGTACATCATCATGTACATATTTTAGTATTTCTTTTCTTTGTGGGAGTATTATAATATCTCCATTGCATATTATGCCTTTCTCTAGTTATGTTTTGATTCTTTGTAGGGTCTTTCTGCCATTAAACAATTGCTCCATGTGTTTCTTTTTATTCTGTCTGAAATTTTACTTGATCTTGTATGGTTTCCATTATGAAACAATTTAGGGGCAATATGTCTGTTTCAACCCAGTACAATATTTTATCTTCTGAATTTTCAGATGTTTCTAATTTTTCCCTGTTAAAATTTAGTCTGTAGCACATCCACATGTGGAATAGTGCTCCCTTTTATGTATATGATGTTGAAATCAAAGGCTATGGGTTTTATAGCCCGTCTTAAAATTCTAGAAGATATGACTTTTGATAATTCCTTTCTGGAGTTAAATATAAACTCTAAAGTTTTGTGATCTGATTAACAAAAATTTTTGTCCTAACCAAAAATTTCAATCTCTTTCTGTGCTCCATACTATTGCTAACACTTCTTTCTCAGTAGTTAGCTTCACTTGATGTTAATTTTCTTAATAGGTACATTATTGGATTGGATGACCTTCTTGAGATAAAATTACAGCTACAGCATGTTCACTTGCATCTGTAGTCAATGTTTCTTCTTTTTTGGATCAAAGATTTTTGCAATCAGTTTTCATATTAGAGCATTTTTAAGCTTTGAAAAGTTATATTTTTCCTTTGAGTCCATTTAAATTCTTTATTCTTTTACCATAATTCTGCAAACAGTTCCATTAAGTTGCTGTATATGGATAGATATTTGCTATAAAAATTGGTCAATCTCAGGAAGGATTCTAATTTTTTTTATTTTTTCATTTAGATACTTCTGATATTTTATTTATCAGTTTATTGTCTGATGAAATTCCTTCTTTAGATAGTTGGTATCCTGAATATTTTGTCACAGTTTAATTCACATTTATCACTATTTATTGTCATACCAGTATTTTTTTTTTAATTCCTCTTTACTGTAATATCGTCTTGATATATGATTATATTTTTTTACTTCCACCATTAGAACTTTTTCAATTGCCTTTTGAATAATATGGCTTGAAATCTAGACTCCAAATGGAAGATGAATCCATTTTAGTAAGCCTATCAAGGTATTGATTGTAGTGACTTCTTTAAATTTTTCATCAATTTTGATTTGGTTATATGCTGAGTTCAGGTCAATCTTGGCAAATATTTCATTCTTACTAATTAATGACTTACCGTTTCTATGTTAGGTAAGGGGAATGAATCAAAGCATATCTGACGATTTACCCCCTACTTTGTAATCCCCGCATATCCTCAAATCCCCATTGGGCTTTCTTATCACAATTGGTGAAGACCAACTGCTACTACCTTGGGTAACTTTTTCCAATGCACCTTGTTCTACCATTTTCTTTAGTTTTGCAACTACCATGGGCAGAATGTGAATAGGTATTTTTTGGAATTCAAAATAGATCAGGTGATTATTTTCTTTTAGAGAAATACTCACTTTATACCCTTTTAACAGTCCTATATCAGGTTCTTCTGACTTTATACAGTTTATTAGTTTCACTGTATCCACTTTTAAGAAGTTTGTACCCAGGAGTCTATGATTTTTTTTGTACATTCTGAAACAGTGATGGAAATAATCACAAAATGTTTTTTGTTTCAAAACTTTCTTCAAAGATCCATCAAATTGTTTTAAATTAAGATTACTTTTTCTTAATTTGAGTTTACCCATTTTTTCAAAGAAATTCATTGAGATCAAGGTAACATCGCTCCTTGTGTCAACCTGAATGGGAAAAGTTATGCCATTCAATTTTACTGTCTCTCTATTTTTTCCTGTTGTTCTTTTAAAATATAATTTTGTATTTTCAGTATTAGTGTTTATACTTTCTACCTTTTCTATTCTCTTTTTGTATCTGAATACAGAATGGAAATGGTCTTTTCTTTTACAGTTTAAACATAATTTTCCTAGGGCTGGACATTTGTGTGTTCTTTGCCGCAATATTTGCACTTAATTAGGATTTCAGTTGTGTTGTACACTTCCATATTGTTTTTAGAATTATTAAATTCATTAATTATTTCTAATTTCTGCAAGAATTCTACACTTGCTTCTAAATTCATATCATTCACTTATAGCTGTTCTAGGATCTTATGTTTGTATGTAATGTCATACAAGCCTCCAATTAATCTTAAAAGGATCAATTCGTCTTCTATAGACATTTCTTTCGAACCTAGTTTTTCAAATTCACAATATCTTGAGGCTTCTTTTAATCTGTGTAAATATTGGATTACAGTTTCATTTGGGTTCTGTCTATTTTACATAAATTTTGTTCTCTCTGCAACAGTCAGCTTTCTTTTTCTTTTTTGGTCGCATGTTTCTTTTTATAATGGTTGAAATTTCCTCATATGTTAAGTCTTTCAGTATTTTAGGGTACACCATAATGGATATTTTCTTTATAGCTTCATATCCTGCCAAAGCCAAAAATAAATCAGTAGTTTCATTCTCCCCGCAAGAGGTTTTCTTGTCTTTCAGTTTCTTTATCCTAGCCAATGCTTCAAAACATCTAATCCACATTTCTATATGCTCCAGTTCATCCAACGTGGTTAGGGATCCTATTGGTGATGGCATATTGTTACGAAGTAGAATAATCTTTGGAATAGACATTGTCAGGTCAACAGATGGCAGCTCAACTGTCATTCAGTGGCATACTGCTTTTATAGCAGTATCTCATTTACATACAATACTATAGTTTTTTTATTCAAAGCCAATGGACTGATATCTGGGATAGATTTGGATGCTGGCTGATCACTGGCAGAAGATTGTCTAGAATGATGGACTTTATTTTGAAGAATAAATTTGGGTGTTGCTCCATAAAATTTTGTTGTTTTCTTTCTGCTTCCAAAGGGAGTCAGGATTTTCTGGCCAACATAATAGTTTTTCGATCATAAAATGTATTGTTAGTAATTTTACTATAAAAATGTATTTTTCTTTTTTTAGTGTTGCATTGATTTTATTTTGCTATAAAAATGTATTGGTCATTTTATTATAAAAATATACTGTTATTGAAGGCAGTTCACTATTTGCTCATAGCTGGGACCCTAACAGGTGCTACCACCCCAGGTAAAAGTGAACCTGGGAACAACAGCAGTTAAGAGGTGGTTCCACACTCCTCAAAAGCTTCACTCTCCCAATCAGAGACCTTGCTACCAGATGTAGTTTATCGTCATACTCAGGACAACCAAATTGAGAGTAAACATTCCTTTGCACCAACCTTTCTGCGTGCACCATTCCAAGAGAAGGAGAAGGCGAGTGCTTCCTTGGCAAGCCATGAAGTCTTCCAGCAGCAGCGGGCACAAGATGCACAAACATGAAAGGGCGTGGAGTTGAAGTTCTTCGTATTCTGCCACTGACCATTCTCGCCTGGGAGCAGTACTTTGGTTATTACGTACAAAAGAAAATAAGGCCAACAGGAGGCGACCCTCGGTCAGGATCTGTAAATAAATCAGCAATGGACGTATGTAGTATATAATGTCAGCCTTCAGCCAAACATTAAAGGTCAGGGAGCAACTGTTTATTGAAAAGCATATTATTGGCATTCCACTGACTATCCACTCTTTCAAATTACAAAAGTTTTTTATACAGATGACTTACCAGTTATTTCTGGGATCTTCAAACACATCCTTGTTTGCAAGGATAAAAAAAGTACTTATCCTGACTGCATTAATTCCTAACCACTGACAATTGCTTTTTTCATTTATCTGTGGTTGACTGGGGCAGGAAATGGCTTGTAAATTTGAATGCCTTCAAAATGAAACTTCTCTCATTTACTCGCCAGCATAGCTGATGCTCAACTTCATGAGAACATCTCACTGCACCTTCTTGGTCTCACGTTTTACACTGACCTGAGGTGAAACAACTACATTGAATCAATAACTACATATACTCTAAAGAAAGTTTGTTCTCTGTGTCGTGCCAGAAGGTTTTTCCGGCCTGAGTCCATCCTTCAAATCTACAAAACTACCATTTGTCCTTGCATTAAATACTGCGGCCATATATGGTCTGGTGTCTCCGCTGTTTATCTCAAGGTTTTCGACAAAATCCAAAGACAGATATGCAATGTGATATGTCCTGACCTGACAGTCAATTTATTACAGACATGATGTGGCTTCCCTCCGTCTTTTCTACAAATATTTTCATGGCAACTGCTTTGATGAGTTATTTTCACTGGGGCCCCAACTGCATGAATTTAAGCGTGCTACTAGGTTGGCATCTCAATCCCACCTTTTTACTGTCAAAACAGTTAAATGTAACCACCTCTTCTACTCCAACAGCTTCTTCTCTCACACTTCCTGACAGCAGAACTCCTTTCCTCTTACTTGCTTCTCTGATAACTATAATCTTCAAAAATGTAAATGTAATGTCAATCGACATCTTCTGATGCCTTGATCTTGATCCCCATCCTTCTGTTTATCCTTTCCTCAAAAACTCCTTTTTTCTCTTTCTTTCACTCTCTGTAATCTCTTGCATGCTAGTGGCACACCCACTTCATTTGGAATAAAATGCTTAAAAAAATGTTTAGCCATTATAATAATAATTTCTTGTCAGTAAAATTTTCATTAATTCCAGACCACTGACAATACATTTTTGCAATAAATTTTTATAATAAAAGTTTATCTATTATACATATAATAGCTCTATTCTATCAGTAATGCTTGCATTAATTCCTGACCATTGACAATACCTTTCTTCCTCATTTACAATGGATGTCTATAGTAGATTTTTTATATATAATAAGCCTATTCTGTCAGTAATACTTGCATTAATTCCTGGCCACTGACAATCCCTTTCTTTCACATCAGCTTTGAATTTCTTTAGTAAATGGTTATCTAGTATACATACAGTAGCCCTATTCTGACAATAATGCTTGCATAAATTTTCGACCACTGACAATCCATCATTTGTAATACATTTTTATAGTAATTCTGTTAATAATGTTTCCATTAATTCTGAAGCAATGACAATCCTGTTCACATTCACATTTTTATAATAAATATTTTGCCTGTTGTACAAAAAAGCCCTATTCTTTACATGACACTTGAATTAATTCCTGCCCACTGACAATACCTTTCTTGCTTATTTGCAATGCATTTCTATAATTCATATTTTTCAGTAACATATTTATTAATTCCTACCCAATGACATTATTTATATTTAAATTTATAAGAATTTACTTAAGCGTTTCTTAACCAGGAATGAATCCCCTCCCAGGAAGAATTTCTGGGCTTCAGCCAGAAAGTAAAAATTTTTTATTTTTTCACAAGTTTCTCATTAAATGTAATCTCCATCTAAATAAAATAGATTTAAATACCATGACCTTGAATTTTCAGTTTACTGAATTACAATACTCTTGCATTCTATTGAGATTTTTGTTTATTGAGGTTGTAGTGATAGCAATAAATAAATTCCTAAATAACCTCTAAACTTTAGTATTAGACCATGCAGGAGTAGGAAACCAGAATAATTAATAATTAAAGAACAATTAAAAATTAAATAATAAAATTACTTTAAAATATAGATAACAATGACAATAAACAATGAAGAAAGGAAAAGTTAAATTATAAAAAATAGTTAAATAAATACTGAATCCTCCCATGATGCACCGGAACAGGCATTTTGCCACCAACTGGAGCAAAAATCAAATTTTCTTTTGTTTTTGGACATCAAAAAGAGCAGAGACAGCTTTCTGACAGGTCACATGGCTACCAATAGATAAGCACAAACCTTTTTATCTCTGTTTACATCTGTATTCTTTGAAATATTCAATTTTTTTCCCTGAAATGTATACTGAAGCCTTTTAGCATTTTTGTTTATGCTTAATTTGTTTGTAATTTACATATTTCTATTGTGGGGCTAATGATATCTTTTTTACTCCCAAACAAATTACATATATAAAAAAAAAAAGAAAATACATTCAGACAAGGCTGGCATATCAGCAGAACAACCTACAGCAAAGTAATTAGTTAGAAAATAAAACAATTTACTGTACACTTGCTCAAGTTTAAAAATTCATTAATATTTTCTATTGCTATTAAATTTGCAAAACACCTCCATAAAAATAATCCATGTAAATGTCTATGTGGAAAAGAATGAAAATTTTCAATAATATTTTTTTTAATCATTTCACCCCAGGCAAGGTGGTAATGCCACTAGTACACCGGGGGTTACAGAGAATGAAAGTGAAAGAGAATGAGAAGATGAGAATAGGGAAGATTGAGGAAAGGTCAAAAAAAAAAAAATAAATAAACAGAGAGGACATGGCAATTGATGTTTCATTTCAATTTTGGAAGATTGTAGTTATTAGGGAAGCAAGAAAGCAGAAGGGAGTTTCCCTGTTGAGAAGTGCAAGAAAAGAAACTGTTGGAGTAGAAGTAGTGGTTACATTTAACCATTTCAAGAGTAAAAGGGTGGGACCTAAATGCCAATCTAGTAGCACACTTAAATTCATATATTCGGAAAAAACTTGTCAGAGCAGTTGTCATGAAAATCTTTGTAGAAAAGAAAGAGATAAGTCCTGTCATGTCAAGAAAGTGATGGAAGTCAAGATGCCTGCTCAGGATCGATTACGTTACAGATCTTTCTTTGGATTTTGTCAATAATTTTGAGATGTACAGCAGAAGCACTAGACCAGATATAGCAACGGTAATTAATGCATGGATGAATAAATATTCTAGAAGGGGAGAGAAGGAGGATGACTCCCCAAGTAGGTTAACTAATGAGAAGGAAGCTCCATAGCCTGACGGAGCCATGGCCGGTATTGAATTCAGAGTTTTTCCTCCTCCTAGACCGGTTGCCATCCAAGGCTATAGAACCCAGTCTGCCCTGCTATTACCCATAGCTGAGGGGAGAAGAAGAGGATTCATACCTTTCCATGTAAGTGAATGTAATGGATCCGACTGAAGTTCGAACTCAGCTCTCAATCCAAGTTACTATCCATTACTCCACTGTGCCTCCATAATGGTAGATTTGTAAATGTGCAAGGTATATTCTGATGAGAAAAATTTTCTGGCATGACACAATGACCCAACTTTTCTTGCAGTAAGTGAAGCAATTGATTCAATATAGTTGTATATGCATATTATTTGGAATGCACCTTTTTGTGTCAGACAACCATGGAAAGCAGAGGAATGACATTCTGACATATGGGCATGGACAAAAAAGGTTGAGAACAACTGATTTAATTGGTTTGAAAATAGGTAAATATAGGTAAATATTGTTTGTTTATAGTTTTGTTAGCCAAACCAAATAGATGATTTCAAATCTATATGAAAAAAATAATCCAATGAAAGTCTTAGTTAATAAAGAAAGAGTGAGGGATAAATTACACAAATTGTTGTGAAATACCTGTTCGGAAATACCTGTTCAGAAATACCTTTTAGTGAAATACCTGTCCGGAAATACCTATTTGGAAATACCTTTTGTGAAATACCTGTTTGGAAATACCTATTTGGAAATACCTTTTGTGAAATACCTGTTTGGAAATACCTATTTGGAAATACCTGTTCGGAAAGTTCAAACTTGAAGCCATTAACTTTGTCAGAAATATAACACCTGAAATTCCCATCCTCCATTGTTAACAGTTTAATGGAGGATTTGGAAAAGACAATCTTTATCTGTTTGGTTTGACTCATCAGAAAGAAATATACATCTATAACGTAAAAGAAGAGCTGATTGTATGTCCATCATAACGGTCTGTGTGTGACTTTACATGCGCATGTGTAATATAAATATATGTCTGTGCTGTGTGTGGGTAACATATGTATCAGGTCATCCCATATTTCTGTCTGAATTTTGAATAAAAAAAACAAGTGACCAAATGTTAAATTTAATTAAAGATTCAATCAACAATGTATTTTCCCTGAATATCTATGACTTCCTTCCATCTATTAACAAGCTTACTAATTCCATTACTGTAAAATACTTTTGGCTTTGATTCGAAGAACTCACAAATGTCAGTTTTAACCTCTTCCTGTGTTACAAAAGCTGTTTCTTCCAAATGATTCTGTAAGCTATGAAACAAATGGTAGTCTGAAGGAGCAAGATCAGGAGAATAAGGTGGATGAGGAATTTTCTCCCAACCAAGTTCTTCGATCTTTTGTGACATGATTCTTGCTGTGGGGGGTCGCGTATTGTCCTGATGAAACATCACCTCTTTTCGATTCACTGGAGCAGGTCTTTTTTTCTTCAAAGCTTGGTTCAAACGCTCTAATTGCTGACAGTATATTTGAGCATTAATTGTTGCATTAGGTGGTAAGAATTCAAAGTGGATTATTCCTTGGCGATCCCACTAGATTGAAAGAAGAACCTTTTGCCCATGAAGTTCCCTTCTCAGCTGTGGCTGGGGTCCTTCCCCTTTACCAAACCATTGTCTGCGGCACGCTTAACATTTTGATAAAAAAAGATCCATTTTTTCATCGCCAGTCACAAGTCTATCAAAAAATTGAAACAAGTTGGCGAGAATGGAAAGAAGAGCAGATGTCAACTCGGGATTTGAGGTTGTTTTCAGACAATTCATGAGGCATCCATTTTCCAAGTTTAGAACTTTTTCAAGTTGTTGAAGATGACGATGAAAAGTTGTATGGTTTGAACTGAGAACCACTGCCAATTCCTCAACTGATAAAACAGGATTTTCTTCAAGGGCTGCTTCAAGACGCTTTTCATCAAGCTCAACTGGACGTCCAGTTCGATCTTCATCTTCAAGGGTGAAATCTCCATCTTCTGCAAGTTCTTTCATTCACACATTCCTCTCCATAAACTGAGTGAATGTTTCTCGCCGCTTCGGCTGCTGAGTTTCCTTTCTTGAACTCATAAAGCATTATGTGCCTCAAATGATTCTTGAGTACTACCATGTTAGCAGCGTTTTAATCCAACAAAATTTAATTTTATTGTTCTCTGAAATAAAATTTGATCAGTTTAAATGCATCTAAACATTAAAATAATGTTCAGCTCCATTAGACATTATAAAATACTCTTTAAATTTCGTTCATTTTAACAAAAAGTTAAAATTCAGACAAAACTTATGGGTTGACCTGATATATGTGCCATTTAATCTAGACACACAATTTGACTGAGTTTCAAATAAGACAATGGAATAATACATTCCTGCCCCACTAAGTCTGGACAACCTCTACACTGAGCTGAGCAATAAAATCATATACTTGAAGTCAAAAAAGATAAAAATGTCCATTAATTTTTTAAACTTTAAAAAATCAGATATTTATGAGATTTTATTGAACTTTTTGGAAATTATTCAATAATAAAATTATTTTTTAAAGTTATTATTTTAAATTTTGCAGGATTATATTTAGGTCTTGAATTAAAATATACACACACACACACTTTGAATGAAATTGAAATGGACATCTGTTTTTCAAGGGCTAATAACTCATTTTGCCTGGCAACAACCCCTGGTTAAAAGAAAATTGTATAAACCAACCATTTGAAGTGATTTTGAATGATTTTTTTTCTGTATTTAAACTGAATATATTTTGTAAAAAATGTAGTATTTAAAATGGACAAATAATTTAGATTCAAAATTCCACTATTTTGCTGTTTATTTTCACAGTTGCACCCTCTGGACATCCTTGGATATAAAAAAATAGGAACTAGACAATATCCCAAGACATGGAAGTGAAATGATAACAATCTACCCCTGCAGATTACATAAAGCATTCAGTTCAGAATTCCTTGTAGATCAAGATACAGCTGAGGAAAGCCGGAGGGCACAACATCTGAAACATTCTGATAACAACAACAAAGATGAGGACAATAGTCCACAATATAAATAATGTAAATAATAATAACTCCTGTTTCCAGAAATAGCGTCTGAACAAGTACTTACGGGTAAAACAGACGGATATTTACTAAGTGAACAAAGTGTCATGTAGAGGAGTTTCTTCATCTCAAAATCTTCATGGCAGGCTGTAATCTGCAAATGCTTCAATAAAATGCTGTGGCTTTTTACTGCAAAGAAAACCAAAAAAAACAGTTACAATTTTGTGTTTACAATTCATGTTTCTTTTTTATTATTTCAAGAGAAATGCAGACTAATTTTTTCATCTTAATAGATCTTTGCACATTCTTTTCATTTTTGCCTTTCTCACCTGAAGAGTTCATTTGGGTGGGGGGGAGCTTTTCTCTTAACACTAAAAACAGTAGTCGTGATTCAGATCGGAAGAAACAAGAAGACATCATAGAGGGATTTTCTGGTCATGATGGAAGGAGTGAAAAAGGCCTTTGTTAAATAGTGGCTGATGAGGATAGACAGACAGATAGATAAGGAAAGGTGATAGATAGATAGATAGATAGATAGATAGATAGATAGATAGATAGATAGATAGATAGATAATGAAGGGAGATAGATAGATAGAGAGAGAGAGATAGAAAGAGAGAGATATGCAGCAAGAATTCATGGCATAATTTGACCATTGAGCTCAAAAAAACTGTTATTACTGTCTACCACTGAGAACTTCATCAGCAATGTCTATTTACAAGAAAAGCAGGAGCACCAGACCATTTGTGGTGGCAATATTTTAAGAAAGACAAATGGTAGATTTATACATATATATGTATATATATATATATATATATATATTAAAGACATTTTTATGTTTAACATTCTTTTTATAGATACAAGTATTTTAGTAAATGCTCTGTTTATAATAAACAGTATTAAATAATATTTACCGGCCTGAATGTCCGATAAATTTTCATAGAAAATATTCGTCCTTTGACAGGATTCGAACCTGTATCCTTAAGGTCTTAATGTATGACGTCATTTGTTTACATTTGATACGCCATGAGCAGTTATAAATGTACGAGATTCATGGAAGATTGAAGTTTATAAGCAGTAAATTCGATCCTTTGTGGCCGAGAGGTTAGGCACGTCAAGCTAAATCACAGTTCCGTATAGGATGCAGGTTCAATCCTGTCAAAGGATGAATATTTTCTATGAAAATTTCTCAGACATTCAGGCCGGTAAATGTTATTTAATACTGTTTATTATAAACAGAGCATTTACTAAAATACTTGTATCTATAAAAAGAATGTTAAACATAAAAATTTCTTTAATAAATTGTTGGACTTTGTCCATTTCTTAATGTATATATATATATATATATATATATATATATATATATATTATTGTCTAACATAACTCGGAAAACCAATTTTTTTCTTTTTTTGCCTTTGGATAAAACATCATTAAAAGCTACTGACAAGTGATCCATCTACTAGACAATACATCCCCATTGCACTGGTAGTTTTTTGAAAAGTTTATTTCATGGGATCAAGCACCCATCTTTTTGGACACCAAAATTTTACAATTTGTAAAATGTTGTAGAATATTTTGGTCAGAGAAGATGGGCGCTTGATCCCATGAAATAAACTATTACCTAAATGGATTTCTAAGGACTCTGCTTTCATTATTATATTTGCTCTGTTCTTACATTGAGCTCTCTTTGGATTTATATCCTCCTTGGAATTATCCCTACCAATTATCAAGTAATATTATTAATATATATATATATATATAGTTTATTCAAATTTAGGTAATCCGTATGGGTAGACATGAGGAGGATGATATCCAGAGAGCTCAATGTAAGATTCAGAGCAGATATGTTTGAATAAAAGACAGACCACGTTAAGATTCCATGTAATAAGCTATTTCACCATAACCCCTTTAACAGGGTTCTGGATCATCAGACTTTACTTCCAAAAGCTGAAATGAAAAATGAAAAGAAAATTCACAGGTTTTTTACGGACCTCATCAAGTATACGCAAAGTTAACGAAGTGAGAAAGTGAGGTGGGAGAGAGGATGTGAGTGTGCCATATGTATCATTTTAGTTTTCTATTTTAACCCCAGTGTGTCGGCTGGATGTTGCTCTAATCTAACGCGTCTCGTCTCTAGATAAAGGTAGTTAAAGGGTGGGCGATAAAGGCTACATTGAGGAAGACGCGTTATAACAGCCCCAATAAATTATCCGACAGGTTTCATTCAAATTCCTAGACGCTGTTAGTTCGCGTTACTTTAACGTGCATATTTGGGAGGTTAAAGTTTGATAAATATCTAAAATTTTAAAAACAATCTACGAAGAAATTAATTTGAAATTAATTTCTTCGTAGATTGTTTTTAAAATTTTAGATATTTGCCTTATATAAGACTTTTGCCTTTGCGTATACTTGATGAGGTCCGTAAAAAACCTGTGAATTTTCTTTTCATTCTTCATTTCAGCTTTTGGAAGTAAAGTCTGATGATCCAGAACCCTATTAAAGGGGTTATGGTGAAATAGCTTATTACATGGAATCTAACGTGGTCTGTCTTTTATTCAAACAAATATATATATATATATATATATATATATATATATATATATATATATAATTTAAATAAGGTGTATTTCAGCAGCAATAATTCTCTCAAACATATTGTGGTTAAATAATATGGACCAGTTCTGTCTATCAATTTCTTTATATAATTTTTCAAATTTCCAAAATAGGTATTTTGTTTTGTGTTATAAATTTGTTTAAGGTCATATTTATTTTTATCTTATGAGGACAATATATAGAAGAATTCCAGTTTGACTGTTTATAAGACATAACCCTGAGCGATTTGAAATTGGTTTCATTAAATGTAAGAATGCCAAAATTAAACAAAAACTGTTCCGTAAATATACACAGAACAATCCTTGAAAACGAATGTAGCAACATTTGAAATTATTCATGGAAACAAAATAATATAAAATAAAAATAAATATGAACTTTGGCAGATTTACCGATAACACAAAGCACCTAATTTGGAAATTTGAAAAATTAAATAAAAAGATTTATAGACAGAACTCGCTCATATTATTCAACCTAACATGTCTGATATATATACAGAAAGTATCAAAAACACTTTTACAAACTTTGGGGACCGGTTTGTCACACCAAAACAAGGACCGCAAATCCTTCGTTTTTGAGTTATTAAGTTTAAAGTTTACAGTAGACGCTGTTAAATGTACAATCCAAGATACAATCCAAAAATACTTTGGGGGCAACATTTCTGACCCCAAAACAATGTAAAATGTCAATATAAACATATGTCCAAAATGCCATCACTGTACCTCAACACAGCAACTCATAACAAATGTTCAAAATGTCTTCCGCTTGCTTTTACACACGGATCATGGACTGGCAGACCCTTTCAAATACTCTCCCACGGTGTCAAATAGTGTCGCAGGCCCCCATAATACTCCCCTACGGTGTCAAATAGTGTCGCAGGCCCCAATGACACATTGATGAAGCATCTCAGCATTATTAATGTCTGCTACATAAACCAATTTTTTTAGGTGACCCCCCACAAATGTCGGAAGGACATGCAGGTCATAGAACCAGTCCTCACCTACCTATCCATCTTTCAGGGACTTTATATGGACTTTTGCCTTTGTTTTGTTGTGAAGACCCCACCCCAAAGTTTGAAAAAAAGAATTTTTGATACACGCTATATATATATATATATATATATATATATATATATATATATATATATATCATGACTAACAATTTCTTTCTGCATGAAACTCAAAGTTGTACTAAACGATGAGAAACAAAATGTATATTTATTATTAGTTTAAATTTTTGCCATGTTATTTTACATCGAATATTGTTTTATCACCATCAGTACTCACTGTACACTATGTGCACTCCCAAATTTTAATTGTAAACCGCAATTATCAGGCAGTAATGAGGAACAGAGAATTACAGGCCAATGGAGGGGGGTACAGTATATAGGGTGGGAGTGTGAACGAGTGTTGATTGTGAGGGAGTTCCAGTTCTCAGGCACAATGTAATTGCAAAATGACTTCATTATTGTATAAGTCAATAGTGATGAGAGGAAAATGTGACATCAACATCCAAAGGCACATTGCAAAAGCAAAAGATGCCTTCCAAAAGTTCAACAAAGTATTAAGAAACAGGAAAATTTCATTAGAAACAAAAGAAATAGTGCCAAACTGTTATGTAATATCAATCCTTCTATATGGCAGAGAATGCAGAACAATTTCCTCACAGGTGAAGAGGAGACTTGAGGCAAGAGAAATGTGGTTCTACAGAAGGATGCTGAGAATACCAAAGACTGAACATGTGAACAACAACAAAGTTTTTTAGGAAAAAGTTAAAAAAAATTACACTTATACTTAGAATCAGAAAGAGATAACTGAAATTTATAGGACACCTAATGAAGAAAGGAGGCTTGGAAAAGTTGACACTCACAGGACACAATGAAGGCAAGAAGGACAGAGGAAGACAGCAAGTAACTTATATAAAACAAATGGCAGATCAGAAAATGGGAGGGATGGTAAAAAGACAAACATTGTTGAAAGCTATAAAGGACAGGAAGTTGTGGAGAGACATGATCACCTACCTAACAAGCTTCTTAAATGGATGGGAAATCAGAGGGGATGGATAGTAAAAATACAAACATTACAGAAAGCTACAAAGGATAGGAAGTTGTGAAGAGCCATCACTACCTATGTAATGAGCTTGTTAAATGGATGGCAGATCAGCATGGGAAGGATATTAAAAAGACAAACAATGCTAAGAGCTACAAAGGATAGGAAATTGTGGAGAGCCATAATCACCTACCTAACGAGCTTGTGTAGATGGATGGCAGGACAGGGACTGAGAGGGATAGTAAGAGTACAAACACTGCTTAGAGCGACAATGGATAGGAAGTTGTGGAGAGCGATGATCAATCTACCTCATGAGATTGTGTAAATGGAGAGCAGAAGAAGGAACAGAGTACAAACATTGCTTAGAGCTACAACAGATAGGAAGTTGTCAAGAGCCATCTCCTGAAGAAACACAGTACATTGAAAAAGAAGGTTGTAATATTAAATATAAATGGAAGTTTTATATGCCATCACATATAAAAGGTTTGTTAAATTTTAGAATCTTCCAGCAGAAAAATATAATGTTCATTGATCTTTTATTTTGAGAACTTTGTACTCAACATCAATCCTTTTTTGTCAGTCAAGCTGAAACTGTTTTTTTTTTTTGCGAGGGGGATTGAATAGTACAAGAAAACTTTGTAGAAGGAAGAAAAAAAGTCACCTTCTGGAAAAGTAGCAAATAAAACAAGATGTCTGACCAGTCCACTTTCCACAAATGGAGCCTTCTGCGTATTGGCAGCAACAAGATTTATAATAACAAGAATGTCATTGCGGAGTTGGCTGTCATAGTTGCTGTAGCCCTGGGTCAGTTGATACATGAACGCATTTTGCAATTGGCTGGAAAGAGAGAAAAATAAAATTAACATTTAGAACTGTAAAAAAGCAAAAATTAGAATGTTATTTCCTTTCAATTATTCACACTATCAGTTTACAGCCGTCAGCAAACAGCACAGATCAGAAAGGATTTCAATTTAAGTCTCAATTAAGCTATCAGTGAGACTTAAACTGAAATCCCTTTTGCTTTGAGAAGCCTTAGTTCCCATGACGTTTCTACCATTGGAACTACAAGAACCCTACAGCTTTTAACTCCACCTTCCATTCTCTCTTGATCACTCAACACCATATTGTTTGTACATATGAAGGTCGGCTGAAAAGTTCATAGGCTAACCAAGATACTCTCATGGAATGTGGTTGTTGTAACCTAGGGAAGGTTACTGAATAGAATAATCAAATGAAGGTTGGTAATGAATGATAATACTTAGGACAAGAACAACACATATAAGATTTGTCAGTGGCATGTAGAAGAAGTAGTCATCTGCTAGAAGTGAGTCAAGAGAATTTTACAATGAATCTCCAACTGCAGACCAATATACAGTATTTACTACTGTACTTATGTAAATGGGGACATACTCATTATTATCCATAGGTATGCTACAACAGTGACTAAATGTGATTTATTTTTCAACATAGTCTCCCTTGCGGTCTACACACTTCTTCCATCAATGTTGCAATGTTTTCATCCTGAAAAAAATCATCAACAGCAAATATGACAGCATCATCATTGTGATACTGGTTCACAGCTAAGTGTTTTTTTCATTTCGAGGAACAGATGATAGTCAGATAGGGCCAAATCAGGAGAATAGGGAGGGTGATCAACCAGTCCAAAGCTACAGTCATGCAGATCAGCCATAGAAATCAAGGACTTGTGATCTGGAGCATTGTCAGTTTTTTTAGGCGTTTGATCATGATAGTCTTTTGAAGATAGTCTATAAACACAATGCCTTTTGCATCCCAAAAAACTGAGGCCATCACTTTCCCTGCAGATGAAATGATCTTAGCTTTTTTGAAGCAGGTGCGGAAGGGTGTTTTCACTGCATGGATAGTCACTTTGTCTTTGGTACAAAGCAATGAACCCAATACTCATCCCGGGTTAGGAAACATTCAAGGAAGCCAGCTGGATCTGCATCAAACTATGGCAGATTTTCCCATGATGTAATCAGCCTGGTATGATTTTGATCACATGTCAAAAGATGTAGCACCCACCAAGCAAAAACCTTTGTCATGCCAAGTTCATTGTACAGAATATTCTCAACTGTCTTACAAGATATGCAAATAACATTAGTTATTTGATTTATAGTCAATCGCCTGTCATCCATCCCCATGTGGTGAATATGATCAATATTTTCCTTGGTGGTGGCAGTTGCAGGATGTCCAGACCTTGGGTCATCTTTAAGGCTCTCCCTTCTTCTCCTAAATTAGGCTGACCACTTTTGAACTGTTGATAAAGCTGGAGTGTCATCCCATAATGTAACGAACATGTCAGCAGGAATATCATTGTGGTTAAAATCTTTTTTCTGCAGTTACTTGCTAACACCACAATATCAAATTTTGTCCATTTTCAAGAGAAGTCACTACTGGTTACATTTAAAGTCTTTTTTGAACAGTCAGATATCAGTTTACCTGGAAAGAAACAATGCAGTTATTAATAAGAAGAGTTGAAATGAATGCCTGCAAGATTTCACAGCTCTAGCATCACTTGTTCCCCAGTTAGCCTATGAACAATTCAGCCCCCTTCTTACATGGAAAGAGACAATGAAGTTATTAATATGACTTGAGCATCAATCCTTCAAAGTCAGCCTATGAACTTTTCAGCCCACCTTTGTACCTGGAAAGAAACAATGCAGTTATTAATAAGAAGAGTTGAAATGAATGCCTGCAAGATTTCACAGCTCTAGCATCACTTGTTCCCAGTTAGCCTATGAACAATTCAGCCCCCCTTCTTACATGGAAAGAGACAATGAAGTTATTAATATGACTTTAGCATCAATCCTTCAAAGTCAGCCTATGAACTTTTCAGCCCACCTTTGTACCTGGAAAGAAACAATGCAGTTATTAATAAGAAGAGTTGAAATGAATGCCTGCAAGATTTCACAGCTCTAGCATCACTTGTTCCCAGTTAGCCTATGAACAATTCAGCCCCCCTTCTTACATGGAAAGAGACAATGAAGTTATTAATATGACTTTAGCATCAATCCTTCAAAGTCAGCCTATGAACTTTTCAGCCCACCTTTGTACCTGGAAAGAAACAATGCAGTTATTAATAAGAAGAGTTGAAATGAATGCCTGCAAGATTTCACAGCTCTAGCATCACTTGTTCCCAGTTAGCCTATGAACAATTCAGCCCCCTTCTTACATGGAAAGAGACAATGAAGTTATTAATATGACTTTAGCATCAATCCTTCAAAGTCAGCCTATGAACTTTTCAGCCCACCTTTGTACCTGGAAAGAAACAATGCAGTTATTAATAAGAAGAGTTGAAATGAATGCCTGCAAGATTTCACAGCTCTAGCATCACTTGTTCCCAGTTAGCCTATGAACAATTCAGCCCCCTTCTTACATGGAAAAGAGACAATGAAGTTATTAATATGACTTTAGCATCAATCCTTCAAAGTCAGCCTATGAACTTTTCAGCCCACCTTTGTACCTGGAAAGAAACAATGCAGTTATTAATAAGAAGAGTTGAAATGAATGCCTGCAAGATTTCACAGCTCTAGCATCACTTGTTCCCAGTTAGCCTATGAACAATTCAGCCCCCTTCTTACATGGAAAGAGACAATGAAGTTATTAATATGACTTTAGCATCAATCCTTCAAAGTCAGCCTATGAACTTTTCAGCCCACCTTTGTACCTGGAAAGAAACAATGCAGTTATTAATAAGAAGAGTTGAAATGAATGCCTGCAAGATTTCACAGCTCTAGCATCACTTGTTCCCCAGTTAGCCTATGAACAATTCAGCCCCCTTCTTACATGGAAAGAGACAATGAAGTTATTAATATGACTTTAGCATCAATCCTTCAAAAGTCAGCCTATGAACTTTTCAGCCCACCTTTGTACCTGGAAAGAAACAATGCAGTTATTAATAAGAAGAGTTGAAATGAATGCCTGCAAGATTTCACAGCTCTAGCATCACTTGTTCCCAGTTAGCCTATGAACAATTCAGCCCCCTTCTTACATGGAAAGAGACAATGAAGTTATTAATATGACTTTAGCATCAATCCTTCAAAGTCAGCCTATGAACTTTTCAGCCCACCTTTGTACCTGGAAAGAAACAAACAATGCAGTTATTAATAAGAAGAGTTGAAATGAATGCCTGCAAGATTTCACAGCTCTAGCATCACTTGTTCCCAGTTAGCCTATGAACAATTCAGCCCCCCTTCTTACATGGAAAGAGACAATGAAGTTATTAATATGACTTTAGCATCAATCCTTCAAAGTCAGCCTATGAACTTTTTCAGCCCACCTTTGTACCTGGAAAGAAACAATGCAGTTATTAATAAAAAGAGTTGAAATGAATGCCTGCAAGATTTCACAGCTCTAGCATCACTTGTTCCCAGTTAGCCTATGAACAATTCAGCCCCCTTCTTACATGGAAAGAGACAATGAAGTTATTAATATGACTTTAGCATCAATCCTTCAAAGTCAGCCTATGAACTTTTCAGCCCACCTTTGTACCTGGAAAAGAAACAATGCAGTTATTAATAAGAAGAGTTGAAATGAATGCCTGCAAGATTTCACAGCTCTAGCATCACTTGTTCCCAGTTAGCCTATGAACAATTCAGCCCCCCTTCTTACATGGAAAGAGACAATGAAGTTATTAATATGACTTTAGCATCAATCCTTCAAAGTCAGCCTATGAACTTTTCAGCCCACCTTTGTACCTGGAAAGAAACAATGCAGTTATTAATAAGAAGAGTTGAAATGAATGCCTGCAAGATTTCACAGCTCTAGCATCACTTGTTCCCAGTTAGCCTATGAACAATTCAGCCCCCCTTCTTACATGGAAAGAGACAATGAAGTTATTAAGATTTGAAATGAATGCATGCAAGACTTCACAGCTCCAGCATCATTCTTTTAACCTCGTATTTACCTGAAAACAGGTTTAAGAAACTTATTTGCTAATTTTCAACTTACAATAACACAAACTGTTCGGTCAATGAATGCTGAATGTTTTTTGTATGGAAACACTTCATCTAACCATCACCATTGTCATTGTCAAGTCATAGTTTATAGATATAGAAAACAAAGAGGCACAGTAGAGTAAGGTATTGTGGCGGACTTCAACCACATTTATTTAATTTTGTTTAGGAAACCAAACTGATGTGAAGAAAGGACAAACACAACTGATATATATAAACAAATATATGTATTAAACAAAACATTTACAAAGCACATAGATAGTTAACATTGTATTTGCATACATGTGTGGACATTCGTATTTTGGTGAATGTTCGTGGTGAATGTTCATACATACGTGTATGTTGGTAATGTTCTTTAACGTCTGACCGCAAGGTCAAGACAATAATTCTTTGGGACTACATTTTGCAGCAAGAATAGAGAAAAAGAGAGATTTACCTCACCTCCATGCGAGGTGGGATTCGGCATGAGGCCTGAAGGAAAAAAGAGAAAGAGGTAAACGTGTTTGTTTTTATAGATTGCGTAATCACGTGACAGGATCAGAACGCTTTGGCGAAAAACTTGACTTAGTCATGTGCTGGAAAAATATATTTTGTGTGGGTGGATTGCAATGCCCACTTGTGTGTTTATTGACCAATTAGAAGCTGATATTTCCTGAAAAATATTTACTAAGCTTAGAAGGCTCTTGGGATCCAATTCTCCCAAAAGTGCACAAAATCTATTATACGAAAATATAGTGATTTCAAAATTGTCACATAAGATAGCAGCGTTGATTTCTATCCAGTGAATGATTGTTATTAAAATTTGAATTTGTGTAGGTATGTATATATGTGTGTGATGATGATGATTATCATCACAGCATAGTGGCTCCAATTGAGCTTTTGGGATGTAAAGGGCATTGTGTTTATTGACTATATTCAAAGGGGCTACACTATCAATGGACAGTACTATGCCAACTTGCTGCTGCAGTTACAAAAATCTATCAAGACAAAAAGCCCAAGAAAACTAATGAAAGGTTTCTTGTTTCATCAGGACAATGATCCAGCAGAAAAGTCCTTGATTTTAATGGCTGCTGTGTGTGACTGTGGCTTTGAAACAATCTAATAAATAAATAGTGTTTAATATTTGTTGTAAATTCTCAAGAACAAAAAAAAAATGGATGATTTCACTATCATCACATGTTTAATCACCACCTTTTGAAACAATAAACATCACCAAAAAGTGAAGGCAGTTAAAAAAGCAGCGTCATTGAAAAAACTGCCCTTTTGCCATTCTGTCTTATTGCAGGTACATTTATCCATGTTGCCAAATTTCTCTTGTGCACCTAGCTCTTACTGTCGTTATTCTAAAGGGTCCATTCAATACTGCTTAATTATAGCTTGCCCTGCTTCTGTTACAAAGCCTCAACATTCTGAGGAGGTCTTGATTAATGGGGTTGATTCCATAACATTGTAATTTCTCTCACTCATCATCTCCCAGCTGTGTGTTAAAATGTTTTTGGCATCTGGAGATGAAAGACAACAAAAAGGATTTTAAACTTATCTAATTAAACATTTCGACATGTACATTTTTAACTACCCATTGTGGTCGCTCTATCAACCCCCCCTCCCAGCACTGGGGAGCAAGTTCCCTGAGACACAAAATAACCACATCTACTGTGTATGACATGTAAAACTTAACTCCCTGAAATCACATTCTAACTCTAACATTCCCACGCTAGTTTTAACCAATCAAAAACAACTTCCTTTGTTTATTTGTATCTGACCCCAAAGGTCAAAATAAGGAAGTCAGAGGAAAAATACAACTCTCTAAAAAAATAAAACTCTGCTTGACTATTATTTAACTGAATTCAAGAACACACTGTCCGACCTAGGGATTAAACTCACAATTAGTATGTCATCAAATTCATGAATGAATGTGTTAATCTACTAAGCTATTGTTTTAGAAATAAAGGGATCAGTTCAAAATTCCCTAAAGGCTACCATAATCGACAAGCACCTGATGAAAACCTGAGGTCCCAACGGCTGAAACATTGTGATAACAACAAAGATGGTGACAACTGTCCACATGTAAATAATGCATCATTTTTTTTCTGGAGCTTTTTTACAGTGTTTACAAATACTACACTGACCTTGGACCAAGGTTTGGGAAGGGACACTTTAATCCCAGGAGAAATATACTGATACACTGATCATAGGCAGAAATGTCAATAAATAATCAAATAATTCTGTCATTTTTGATGGGTACTATATTATTTATGAACATAATCTCTTCTTGAGTAACTAAAATACATATAAATAGGGGTAGTTCAAGCATCAGTCAAACTCTACATGGCTATGGTAATAGCAATAGTAATAACAGTTTCCTTATAAAGAAACATTTGATATTCATTGACCAAGCAGTCAATGCTACTCCAGTTATGCTTTCCTTACTCTATGACCATCAGGCTGATATCAAATTGTAGTATCTGTTCTCCTAATCTCTAATTGTAATGGTAATATTAACCATTTCCTTATAAGGAAATATTCAGTATTCAGTGACTAATAGTCAATGTTAATCAAGTTACCCTTTTCTTCAGTCCCTGAAAACTGAGCTGGGATCAAAGTATAATATCTGCCTTTGGGCGGACAAACTTTCAATTGTGTTTCTGTCTTCAGACAGAACACAACAAACAAATAAAGGATGCCTAGACCTGGAGATTCCAAACCTGTGGCAGTACTTCCATCATTGCACCAAACAAGGGTCAATGGAATATCAATGCCACCGCAACGCTGGCCTTGGCACAAGTGTATATAGTTGTGCTCCCCACTTTAAAACGACCTTGTGCTATCTCTACTCACCAGGTGGCGATGTGAAAGTAACAAGTGCACAATCTGGTCTCCTCATCTCTAATGGCAAAGATAATATTAGCCATTTCCTTATAAGGAAATTTTTGGCATTCATTGGCCAGGTAATCAGTGCTACTGGAGTTAGGCTTTGCTTCATTCCCTGCCCATCAGGCTGAGATCAAAGTGTAGTATCTGGTCTTCTCATCTCTAATGGCAAAGATAATATTAGCTGTTTCCTTACAAGAAATGATTTGATATTCATTGACCAATTAACCAATTGAAATTTATAAAATCTCTCTATTAAAACAATTTTCAGGAAACTGGTTTCTCAAGTCCATTAGCTGTTATCGCTTTTTCAAATATTGATAGGGGATTTTTTTCTATCTTTTTTTGGTTTAAAATAGTATGTTATTATTTTCTCTTTGAATTACATGTACTGTCTGTTTTAGTTGTTGCTGTTGTTGAAAGTGCTCAAGTGACGTTTGTTATTTGATACAGTTCTTTGTTTGTAATTCTGTAATGCCAGTACATGAACTTCAAAGAAGGATAAAAATAGAAAATAATAGAAAATACACATATTAAGTAGTAAATAATAATAATAATAATAGTTGGCCACTCATATTCGAGGATACCTGTCTACTAGGGTGGCTAGCCAATCCCTATTGCAGACTCTTGCTCAGCCACATTTGTGTTTGTTCAACATCCACAGAGCCAACCTGTGGTTTATACCGCAACTATGCTGAGCAGACCTTAGTTACAGTTTATGGGAGAGAACGTGTTATCTAGAATGATCCACAATCTTATCAAGGCCAGCACACTCAAACCCTCGGTCACGATGATTTGTGACTTTGTGCTTGCCCAGCTATCAAGGGCCTCCAAAGGTTCCATCAAACCAATTTCACTCACAAGGCTTGGGTCAACCCATGGTATGGTTTTCAGGCACTTTCCAAAGATGTTGCATGCTAGGATTGTCCCCCTCCTGACTGATAACGTTTTCATAGTGAGATTCGAACCCAGGTCTCATGGTCAGAAAGCAAATGTTCTAACCACTCGGCCATGCACCCATTAAGTAGTAAATACATAAATATATAGATAAACTAAAACAAGAAAATCCCATAGCATCACTCCCACCGGGAGTATTAAATCTAAGATCATCAAACAAATGCTTGACCATTTCATGAATTATTGATTCACTGAGGCTATCACTGGTAATTACTTTATCTTTAATCCACATGAAAAGCAAATTTTCTGTCTCTTCAATAAAAGTGCTATATTATTTAATAAGTTTTTTTTTTTCCCTTAGCTATCTAAATCCTGTTTTTAAAATTCAACCTTGTTTTTGAGCATTGGGCAGATTTTTGATTTTGACATTCTCTGTGCTGTACTAAGTTTGCTAAAACTGATTAGACTTTCTTATTTAGAAATGATTTCCTTCTTAATTGCTTCAATAATTAATTTTTTCATTCACTTCTGTCGATCCATGGGTATGTTTTTAGTATTAAAAAGAATATTATGTAAAATATTTTCAATATAAAGCATGAAAATTTGCAATCTTAAGGCAAGAAAGGAATGCAATATGGAGCCTGAGTTGGCTTTGAGGAGGCTAACAACTTATGCAAATGTGTAATCCACTTGTATTTCATTGTCCAGTTTTTCAGCTCATTAGGCAAAGTTAATTTTCTTCAGAAAAAAATGTTCATTGTTTGGTTTGTTTTATTATCACTATTTATTTTTTTAATCAAGTCACCCCAAGTAAGGTGATAATGCCACTAAGATGCAAGGGGGGCTACTGAAAGTGAAAGAGAAGGAAAAGACTTTAGAAGGGAGCAGGAATCCAATAATAGTATAAATTTTCAGATTTTGAGCAGAGATGTTAAAATTATAAAGTTGAAGTATAATTTGGAAGGAACTGTAAACCTAATCCTAAACATAAAACAAGGGAATAAACCTCTACTCCTGTTCAAAAGACTGAGGAGAAGTATGAACCAGATGATAGTTAAACCAATCAACTCCTATTTAGTAAACTATTCAAAATTTGATACCCACTCTGTGTGTGTGTGTGTGTTTGTGTATGTGTTTGTGTGATGAATTTTTACTCCTTTTTTATGTCAAAAGGAAAAGGTTAGGCTTACATGTTTAAAAATTACTTCTTTCTTAATTTCTTCAGCAATTGATTTTCTCACTCACTTATGTCGGTCCATGATTAAGTTTTAATTTGCTGTAAAATATTATTACTTTTACTATATAACTTGAAAATTTCCAAACTTATATATATAGTCGGCACTGCGTATACTCTCAGCTACTTTTATGAATTCATGGTTGCCTCATGGTTTGCCATTCAAATTTCATCACAATTAAATTTAATTAGGCAAATTAGATTTTCTTCAAAATACTGTTTATTATTCAATTTATTTTTTTTAGTAAATCATATATTGTTGTATCCTAGAAAAGGTTACTGAATGAGGAATAATAAGGTTGGAAATGAAATGATAATCTTTATATCAACAAGAAAATACAATACTCGCCAGCGACTTGAAATAGGTAAACCACTGCTAGTGGTGGACAACTTAGACAGCGTATTACCCCCACTTACAATAGTGTCCAATGTATTTATGAGGATTGGTACATACCCATTAGTGTTCATAGCTACGGTATATAACATACATATATGGGTTACTATTATTTTATGTTCCATATCCCTTTAGGGATCAGGTGATCATGGCTCTCCACAACCTCCTATCTGTTGTAGCTCTAAGCACTCTTCATACTCTTACTATCTCTCTCATTCTCTGTCCTGTGGTCCATTTACACAAGCTCATTAGATAGATTGATCATGGCTCTCCCCAACTTCTTATCAGTTGTAGCTCTAAGCAATGTCTGTATTCTTACTATCCCTTTCAGTCCCTGTCCTGCCACCCATTTACACATGCTCATTAGGTGCATGGATCATGGCTCTCCTCAACTTCCTATCTGATATATTGAAACACTGGTTCTTGTAAAAACACTGAAATTAAGCAACATCAAGCCTGGTTAGTATCTAGATGGGTGACTGCATGGGAATATCAGGAGCTGTAAGCTTGTATGTGTGGGTGATGTTATGGATAATGGCTCAGAATGGTTAATTGGAGATCTGAGTCCCAATTCATTTTGGACTCATTATATTCACTTATGCACAAATGTCATTGGAAAAGGTATGAATACACCTCTTCCCCCCAGCTATGGATTAATTAGTAAGACTTGTGTCACTAAACCATTATTATCCAAAAAAAAAATTCTTATAGTCTAAAAATATTTCCTGGCTTTAAATAACCCGCAAAGGGTTGATAAGCCATAGAAAACGAATTAATCTATCAGTTTGATACAAAAAGAAAGAATATGTATAGCTTATATAAATGGGGCGTATCTTTCAAACTGAGACATGTTCATCTATCATATGTTTCACATTTTTGAACAGGAGTTGAGTTTCCATTTACTTCTAAAGCTTTTTCCTTCTCTTTCACTTCCGGTGAACCCTTACGTCTTGGTGGCCTTATCACTATGCTTGTGGTGGCGTCTCTTACTCTGTAACACACTACCTCTAGTGGCTCTTAGGCCTTATACAGAGTGAAGATCACTGTAAAAAAAACTGAGAAACAAAGCCTGCCTTAGTAACACAATTCTAAGAATATTAACTTGCAATTGAAATTCAACAGTTGTCTCCCTTGAACTAGTTGGTCAGGGAAGGGAGACAACTTTTTCGTTTGCGTAATAGCTTTAAATACGAACCAAATGCACTCCAAATTGTTGAGCTGTTCGGAAATCAACATCAAATTTGTTGTGTTCTCCATAAGATTCCACATAATTTCCACTGATCGGAATAGAAGCTGTCCGGTCGGATCAGGATCCAATAACTGAGAACACAGTGTGTACGCTATATTCTCACTCAGCATTTGATCGCAGCACATTGCTGGAAAGAAAGCAGAAAAATTGTTTGCAGAAAAAAATGGTTTCTCATAATTTTACTAATTTTAGGCAAATAAAATTTATATAAATGTAAGATTAATATAATGTGGTCGTTATCATTAATCAGACAAAAAATACCCCAAAAAAGATTTATTAAATTGTTTATTTACAAGAATAATTTTATATTTACAACATTGTAAAAACTAATACAATTAATGCAATATTTAGCATTTACCATCTTTTTAAAGAAAAAAATATGAAAACAATTTTTTATAAAGATTTACTAAATTATTAAAATATGTGAACCAACTATAAAGAAATCCTTATTATTTACTATTTTATAAAGTTTAAATCAATTGGCAATTAGCCGATGTTTTGCCAACCATTCCAGTAAACAATCTAATAAATAAATAGTGTTTATTAATTTTGTTGTTAATTCTCAAGAACAAAGAAAAAGTATAAATTCACTTTCATATGTTTAGGTTTTATTAAAATTCTAATCCTCACTTTTTAAAACAATAAACACTGCTGAGGAGGGAAGGTAGTTAAAATAATAAGTAGTGTCAGGAGAAAAACTGTCCTTTTGGCATTCAGGTTTTTTTTTGTGGGGACAAAATTTAAACATTGTCAAAAAATATTAGTATAGAACTTACAGTTACATCTAGCAATCTGAACTGTAAAATGATGAGACCTAGCTGCCAATCTAGCACTGATCTTAAATTCATGAATTTGAAGTATCAAAGAGGAAAGCTCATCAAAACAATTCCTTTGAAAATATTTGTTGAAAAGACTCATGGAAGCTACATTACAGTGATAGGAAAATGACTGAAGCTGAGATGTCAGATCAGCAATAAAGATTCTCATTTGGATTTTGTAAAGATTCTCTCAATACATAGCAGAGGCATCTGACCAGATGTAACAGAAATATTCAATTCAATATTTAATATTTTTTAAAAACTTCAACCTTCTGTTAAATTTTGGTTAAGTCCGTGTAAACTTCCAGATGTAAATTTACAGATTGCGACATCTATCAGAAAGATAAAATTTAAATTTTTTTTATTGCATTATTTTAAAATTTTAACACAGCAGCAGATATCTATTAATGTCAACAACTGGACATAAATAGTTATTAATTAAAAAACTTAGTAATTAATGTATAATTTTAAATTTATTAATAGAAAATAAAAGTAAGTCATATTACTAAAATCATAAAAACAAATTGAAAATCAGAAGAGTCAGAATCACTAGTCACAGAGAGATCTGAATCAGATGTCTTCAGATACATCTTCGTTTTTTATGTCTTCATAATATAATTTAACCACTTTATAGCATTTTTGTATACAATAGTTAATTGTTTCACTAGATATATTTTCAATTTCTCCTTTTAAACTAGCAAACACATCACTGAACTTGGTATTTGAATTGTATTTTCTCCTAACCTCAGCTTTTGTGATAACCTACATGAGTTCTATAGCTTGAAGATAAGAGTGGTAGGGAGAAGTAAAAACCACTTAATTTCCAGCATTTTCAGCCATGTTACATATTGGTTTGACAAACAACTGTATGTAATTTTGAATTTTATTGCATAGCATTGATTCTTTTTTATGAAATTCGCTACTTTTTCATAATCAATTTTAGATTTATGTTCATTCATTCTAAGATGTTTTATTTCTTCAAAAACAACATTTTTGTCATATTTTTAGATATTATCCATAACTACATGTACAAGAATGTCGTTTTTGATAAAAATTTAAAAAAAGAACCATAAATATGTAAAAAATGCGTATAGTGTTGAAAATTCCTTTCGACTTACAGGATAAATCAGAAGCTGGTCTGGTACAGTAAGTGTTGCGAAACACTTCCTAGTCTCGCAACCCAAAATTCAGTCAGGGATCAATTAATAATGAGAGATGAAGAGAACTACGGAACGACTCTGTTCTCAAAAAGTCCCTCTCATGAAAAAAGATGAGAAAGGAAGGAAGGCAGACCTTAAGTAACAAGGTGGCAGACCTGCGCATCCCACCACTTCCGGTAAAAAGATTACAAAAACCAGTGCTCAGAGCGGTCTTGCTTTAAAAAACAAGCCATGGCAAACACTCAGTCTCCCACACCTGATCACAACCCCACACAGGCAGGTAATTTCAATTATTTTTCCACAATATAGTTATTTTTAAATTAAACAATAATAATACTGAATAATATTTTTTAAACATTAATATATATTGAATAACATCTCTGTAATAGCTGCCACGATCTGTTAAAACATTTATTGTCATGACATCAGTGGAAATTTATCTGAGTAAAAAAATATTCAGCCAATTCAAATTATTCAATTTATTACTATCAATGGCAAACTGTTGTTAGATGCTGATTTCTGATTGAATGATTTTTAATCTGGTTCCAACCAATAAGAACTAATCATGGTGTTAGTTAAATAGAAAATAATTGTTTTTACCAGAATGTCTTGAGAGCTTTTGAAGAGTTTCCAGTACCAAGAGTTTGTTGTTGCGATCATTTTCCACAAGTTGGATGGCCTAAAAGAAATTAATTATTAACACAAAACATTGATTTTTGTCAAAGATTAACAAAGATAAAAATTACACAGCATTTCAAACATGTAAAGTGAAGACAAAAATAAGCACCAAGTCAGTAAATCATCAAATGCCAAAAAATCGTTTCTGAGTCAAAAGATACACAAATCCTTCCAGTTAATAAATTAATCCTTTGAAAATAAATATTTAATATTTTTCAACCAATGGATCATATTCTCACTAAAAAAACATGCTTTGTGATCTCTATGAAGTATATTTAAGCATAGTCCTTAGATGGGCAAAAGGAGTAAGGAGACACATGCAGCAACAGCACAATGGCATAGCTTAAAGGAAACTCCCTTACTTATTCAACGGTTTTCCTCACCAAGCTACATGACACTTACACTCTTCCTCACCAAGCTACATGACATTCACCCATCTTCTTCACGAGGCTATGTGACACATACAGTTTTCCTCACCAAGCTGCATGACATTCACTCGTCTTCCTCACTAAACTACATGACACTTACACTTTCATTCTCACTTTTTTTTTGCCTCTTTTTTCTCACACATACACACAAAGAAATCACACTTCTTTTCATCTTAATCAAGGAACTTTAACACAAGAACTTTAACAAACACTCATACATGCTGAGAAAAATCGAGTTGTAAAAACACAAAAATAAAAATAGGTTATATATTTATATTTAAAAAAATTTCTCGCCTTTTGCTTTTTTTTTTTATCGGCCCAACCCATTTCTACTCAGATATGACACTTTGTTGACTTGGTAAATTTTGTTTTACTGATTTGGTAAAGTTTGGCACAAGGCTGATGTCGGCAGTTCTCATCGGCAGATAATCACATAGGGTGTCTTGTATTCAGTGACTAGAACAAACTCTCTCTCATCTATCTTGCTTCAGGCATTCATATTTATTGACGTTCACCTAAACTGGTATGGGGAATGGTGCACTTGGAGAATTTGGTATTTCCTCCTCTTGTTATCTTCATTGTTTTAGGTCCTGAAATTAAATTATTTCATAATTATGGGTAAATTCCTTCTTCCACAGGTGATGGTCACAAACATTACTCTGCCTCATAACTCCCACTTCCTCTTATTATCATCTCCCACTAATCCTCCTCAGTGGGCATGGGTGGCTCCTCCACCTTCCTTGGTGACCTATCTATGCCCGCTACCTCAGCTACCCTCCGACCAGTAACCATTAAATCTAAGTTTGTTGTTTATGCAAAAAATTTTCCCATTCATAGCTCATATTTTTAGCTGTGTGTAATAAGTGTCAATCATTGTTGCCATTTGACCTGTCGCAGTTCAAATCTACATCACCCTATGCATTTCATTGTTCAAAACCTTGATACCCAATTCAGATGGCTGTCTACATGAGAATTAAAATCTTCAATTTTTCCCATGGGTTTTATCCATTAAACCTTCTTATTTATCATGGCATTGTCAATATATTGTTCCTTCTATTCAAAGAAAACCTTCTTATGATTATTAGTAACAAATAGTGTCACATAGTGGTGTCAATGGAAAAACTGTCCTTTTTTTTGCAAGCACAAAGGTTCAAGTTTGCTAATATTTTTACAAGACTTAATTTTCACCCCCTTAAGCTTCCACAAACAAAAGGAACATCAGCTCAATTATTCAGGCTCTTTTTTAGGAAATTGAAATTCATTATTTGTTCTCTTTTCATCAGTTACATCCTAGATGCTATTGATATCTATGCTTGGCCTACTGATTGGATTATATCAGGATAGTATGGATGCTGATGACTTCAAGCATTTTATTCTCTAGTGCAGTGGTTCTTAACCCTTTTTGAGTCGTGGACCCATTTAGTTACGGACCCCTTTAGCCAGAGTCCCCTATAAGAACTAGCCCTTTTCCATACTGCACCCTCATGCACACTGCACACAGATCACATTTCAGCCAGCCATGCTTGAAAGAAATTGTGGTCAATTAATCCCCATTAGTATATGAAAAGATAATCAGGCCGTGATAAACCATAGAAAATGAGAATTATCACTTGCTTTTATGGAGTGGCAAAGAATGCAGAGAATGATGACATGTATTTAAGTGGTAAACATTGACCCAACAGCAAGTCAAGAGATGTTTAGCAGTCAGCACTGTAAGTATTGGCTGCATGCGTTTTCTATCAAGCAGTGGCATGATGTATTTTCTTTTATTTCTTTTAACAGGAAATTTATCTGATCCTCATGGATCCCCTGAAAGCCATCCTAGACTCTAGTGTTCTTCTTTGTCTAAAACAAATGGTAAACCCTACTATACTAGTCAGAACCTTCATGACTTGAACTGAATCAGGGTCGTTTGAAGCCTGGAATCCTGTTAATGATGGACTTTCTTTGTTTAAGTTTTGATATAAAACATACAAACATGCAAAAATGGGGAGTAGAGAAGCCACAAGCCTTGGTCCTCATCTAAGCCTTCCCCTCCCAGATATCTTTGTATGCTGTGGTTTCCATGTGAATATGATAGATAGCTACCTGACCTATTGACATATGGCCTCTCTACCTCCTTCTTCCTTTCACTTCTACTAATTCCCTCTGTAATAGAGAGAGTTAAAAAAAAGAATGAAGAAAATTATTTGTCATTGAATCAGTTAGTGATGCAGTATTGCGGTCTCTACTGAGAAATTGCCAAAAGTCCACTAGAATCCAGAGATGACATGCAACATGACAACTTGAACAGCCAGACCAGATTTTTAATGCAGCCACATCAAGTAAAAAGACTTACGAACATTAATTTGAAAAAAAATTTCCTATTGCGACAAGAGGAACGAACTAAGAAACTGAGGTGTTAAGTGAGAAAATAAATACTGGTAGGTGGCATTCTGGAGGGAGGGGGTTGGTCTGGCATTGAAAGATCGTGGGTAAGGGTGGTGGTTATAAATGAAGAATCAAGACAAGAAGACAGCTTCCTTTTCTTCTGAGGGTCATGCTGTATTGTTGACCAAAAGTAGGCTAGTGGAGAAGGAAGTTAAACAGAGTGCAGGAAAGGCTAATGGTCAGCATGGCAGACATAGATAGAAACAGAAGATCAGATGAGAATTTGTTGCATTCCCTTTGAAACCAAATCTGAGATGAAACCTGGGTGAATCAAAACTTTACTTTTCTGCACCAAAACGACACACTGGAAACTATAATCTATGGAGATAAGAGCTACAAAGGAAGAGAAGAAAATATTTAATATCTGACTGCTTTTTAGCACAGGCGAGAGCCAATTCCATTGTGATCATAAGGATGACATTTAATTGGTACATTAATGAATCAACCCATAATTTATTTTTATTTAATTTCATTAACAAATAATTAACCAATGGGTTAATTCCTATAAAAATAAGCAACTCTTCTTTCAGTGTTAGAATTTCAAAACTAGTTTGTCTCATAAGGAATTTGCAAGCTACCTACAGCGAATAAATAAGAACTGAGGAGATGCAGCTGGGAAAATTTTATATCAGAATAACAAAAAAAAACAAAATGCGTGGGTGGTTGGAAGCATTGTATATAAGTGCAATATTTCAGTAATTTTATTTAAAAACCTGCTACATACAGCAATTCTTATCTAAAATGGCTTACAGTGATATCACAATTGAAACACCGAGTGTCGTACAATCAGTGAAATTTAAGCAATGTCAAACCTGGTCAGTACCACTTGGGAATAACAGATGCCAGAAGATTAGATGTGCAGTTAGTGAAATGGATAACAGCTCAGAATAGAAAACTGGAGAGAGCCATGTTCCAATTCCAGTCAGGTTTGTTATATTCATTTATGCACAAATGCCCTTGGGAAAGGCATGAATCCACCTTTTCTCCTCCCCAGCTGGTCAGTGTGCTTCTGAAGTGTCATTCTGGTAACATATGGCTGAGCCTTGTCCTGAGAAGCAGAATTGAACCTTTTCAATTATGCAGTGCTGATCTCATTTTGCTTAACTGAATAGTAAGCTGGTGGTAAGCTTTCAGCAGTGAAGTCCTGATACCAAAGAGCTTTAATGAATAAAACCAATGACGAATCACCAAACAGTTACTATAATCTTTTGTTGGTTCAATTTTGGTTTTGGAATATGTCTGAGTTCTTCCTTGTGATCAAGCCATTGATCTGATATGATTGTCATAAAAGATCGATTTCTCATCACAAGTCACTATTTGATCAAGAAATGGATCATTCAGATTTTGAAGATGCTGCATTGGACAAACTTCAAAATGTTAAACTCTTTGATGTTCGCTGAGTTCATAAAATGTTTATTGTAAAATTGGACATTATTTTCCAAACAATCCCATCAGACAAAAATAACAAAGAATCAATAAATAGCTGAATCCCACCAATTCCATTTTCCACACTGATAATGAATTCACTACATAGACTTTGGAATATATTACAAAAGACATAAGCAATAAAAAAACAAATAAGAAATTATGAAAATTTTGTGAAAAAGCAATTTCTGTAAATACATGTACATGTGTGTGTGTGTGTGTGTGTGTGTGTGTGTGTGCGTGCGTGTGTGTGTAGAAAGTACTTACTTTTACCAGAGTTACAGCAACATCACTTTGTTCAATTATTTTCCTGAGAAACTGCACAGTGCAGGGTTCATGCTCTGAAGATTTAAATAAACAACACTTGATTACTTTATTACTAGACAAAAGGTCTAATTGCTGGCATGCCACATCATTTGAAGAGAGAGAGAGTGAGTAAAGGAGCAGACCAATAAAAATAGTTGGAAAAGGTCACTCTCAGAGTCAAGATTGACAGAAGTTAATAAATTCTGGGATAGCCTGGCTTGCCATAGAGTTAGGGATTGGGGAGGGGTAAAAGGCAATACCATGTTTCAGCCTTCCATTTGGGGGGGATGGGGGATCATACCCCCCTTTTACAACTTTTTCTATATTTTTCTATATATATATATATTTTTATATATATATATATATATATATATATATATATATATATATATATATATATATATATATATATTATATTATATATATATATATATATATATATATATATATATATATATTATATATATATATATATATATATATATATATATATATATATATATATATATATATATATATATATATATATATATATATATATATATATATATATATATATATATATATATATATATATATATATATATTTATACATATATATATATATATTTCATTCATATATATATATATATATATATATATATATATATATATATTATGTTGAGTTTAGACAGTGAAAATACTTTCAAGACCCTCCAAAATATTTATAAAATATTCCAAAATAGAAAACCAGCCCTCCTAACAATATATAAGTGTATTTATTATATATATATATATATATTATATATATATATATATGTATTTATTATATATATATATATATATATATATTTATATATTTAGTTGGATAGATGTGAGTTTGTGACCTGGGTTTTCGCGATCAGACAAATTGTCTGACGATCGCTAAAGCGTGAAACCCAGGTCACAAACTCACATCTATCCAACCAAATATGTTAGCTCTATCTCTGATATTGAGCGCTTTCTAAGTAATTACATATAATATATAAATAATTATACATATATATATATTTATTTATATTTATATTCACTTTTCACATATATATATATATATATATATATATATATATATATATATATATATATATATATTTTATACATATATATATATATATTTCATACATATATATATATTTTTCATACATATATATATATATATATATATATATATATATATATATATATATATATATATATTTATGAGTTTAGACAGTGAAAATACTTTCAAGACCCTCCAAAATATTTATAAAATATTCCAAAATAGAAAACCAGCCCCTCCTAACAATATATAAGTGTATTGAGCCAGAGTGTTGGAATAAAAAAAGCAACAATAATAAGATGGAATAAAACTAGCAATAAATTAAACACTAAAACATTTATAAAAAAATGGCTATATATATATATATATATATATATATATATATATATATATATAGCATGACATACTGTTAACTTGGACTTTGCTAACTAGAAATATATATATATATTATGTTGAGTTTAAATATTGAAAATGCTTTCAAGACACTCCAAAATGTTTTACATTGAGAATGTTTAACATTGAAAAACATAAGGAAAATTAATTCATTTTAATCATATGTGGAAATATCCACTCTTTGCCTGAAGAAGATCGCAAGACCTGAAACACCTGTTGCAAAATAATGGAAAATAAAGCATAATATATATTTTTTAAAAAATCCATATAACAGCCAAAAATGTTTGCAGTTTCTCTTTTCTTTTTAATATATACACTTTTCTCTCGTTAGAACAACTATAACTTCATATATATATATATATATATATATATATATATATATATATATATATATATATCCATCCAAATATACATAGATTGTACTTACTGAAAACATGTTGTGTAGGATGATTTTCTGAATACAAAGACCATAAAGTTGCACAAATTTGAGCTTGAATTCCAGGACAAGGAGCTCGTAATAAATAACCTATCAACACAAAAATAAAAAAGGTTGACATTAAAATTGCTCCTGAAGATTCCAAGTTAATGAAATTAAATATTATATAATCTGGATCCTATCGACTTCTTACATTAATTTCTGGTTGATTTTTCTTTAGCAGCATAAAAACAAGTCTATCAGTTATTTAAAGCTGAAATCTAAATATTTCGTATGCAATTTTATGCCTTCAGCTACAGATATTTTGTACATAATTTTATATTTTCAGAGTAAATATATGTTTTTTAGATATATAGTTTGTAGATCATAGATTATGTATTGCTGTTAATTTTACTATAAAAACGTATTTTTATACATTTTTTAGTATTGTATTGATTGTCATTTTGCTATAAAAATGTATTGATTGTCATTTTAATATAAAATGTATTGTTGGTCATTTTACTATAAAAATGTATTGTTGGTTATTTTACTATAAAAATGTATTGTTGGTCATTTTACTATAAAAATGTACCATTGATTTTTGTATGTTCAGTTTCCTTACTTCCTAAACTAAATTTGTTATAATTGATCCATACACCAAGTTCTTTGAAGTGTTTAAAATTTACCAATTCCACATCCTAAATTTTTATGATAGATTCAGGTTACATGCCATCACTGTTTTCATTTCAATTCCAGACAGTTTCTGTTTTTGGGAAGGTTTCATTTGAGTCCTATTTCTTGGAACACTTGGTAGATGTTGATTTTTTTGTTTAAGATTATTTTTATTCCAATTACGAATACCTATGTCATCAGCAGATCCCCCAAACTGATACATCATCAGAACAACGGTCCCAGGAGGGAAAGCAGGAATACTGTTTTCTATTAAGAAATTCATTTTGAATTTGGCATGGAATGTTTAAATGATCAGGGCCCTTTTCGACACACCTGTGCAGAGCAGAGTTTGGAAAGAGATTAAATAGATTGTCATACTCCTGATGAGGTTTCAAATGTTTTAGTATTGGGGTCTTCGTCAGACATTGGTAATCTTTTATTGTGCCAAAATTAGAAATTAAGTTTTATCATAGATATATAGGTATAGGAAAAAAACAAAATGTATACTATAGACCAATAGTTTTGGGGCCACCTTTTGCATTTAATAATTATTAAATTTCATACCTTCTTTTGTTTAACTAACTCCTACTAAGTTAGCTTGTTGAAACTAATTAAACTACAAGTATATGGCATCCATACTTTTAAAGAGGGCATTATCTAAAATTTAAAATCTGCCAGCTCTAAGATTATCATTAGCCATTATGATAGATTAGGCAAAATGAACTAAAATTCTAAGAAACTTTTTGCAGTAAACAGGTTAATTTTGTTATTATTATTATTATTATTATTATTATGATATGATAAAGCCCATCAATTGTCCTGGGTATGACGATAAGCTACATCCGCATCCTGGGTAAGATGATAAACTAGATCCAACAGCAAGACCTCTGATCAGAAAGGTTTTGAGGAGTGTGGAATCACTTCTTAATTGCTAGTGTTCCCAGCTCCACTCTGACTCAAGGTGGTAGCACCTGTTAGGGTCCCAGCTATGGGTAAATAGTTAACCCCCAAACTGGGGTAAAAACACTATGAAAGTGTAAAAATAGGTTTTAATAACAGAAATACTTAGTAAAAAATTATTACCAGCAATAAATCTTTGAAGAATAATTATTACCAGCAATAAATTATTACCAGCAATATATTTTTGAAAAAAAAATATTACCAGCTATACATTTTGGAAAATAAAATTACCAGCAATACATTTTTGAGAAAAAAAAATATTACCAGCATTAAAAACCTTGTCGGCATTAAATGGCCCATTGAGGTGTTGATATGCCGTAAAACAAAACAAACCGAACCAAACATCCCAAGAAAGTAAATAAATCTCAAAGACATGCCCGTGTATTTAATCAGTTGATTATTGATGTATTCCCAAATCATTGCAGGTTATTTAAAGCCAGAAAATATTCTTAGATTGCAAGAATTTTTATTTTTGGGGAGTTAATGATTTAGTGACACAATTCTTACTAAGAGAGAAGATGTGGATTCATAGCTAATCAGAATTTGATAAACATATAAAAAATTATAATGTGGATATCAGGAGGTTTTGGAGAGTATGGAACTACCTCTTAATTGCTGGTATTCCCAAGTCCACTGAGGTTGATATGCTGTAAAACAAAACAAACCAAACTAAACTAAAACCATTCAAAAAGAGAAAGTCTCTCTGGCGTGAAAGCAAGCTAGTAAATTATTTTTGTAAAACCTTCAATTTTTAGGTGATGCTTTAAAATCCAAAGAATGGTCGATTGGTTAATTTGGTTTAGTGGCATATCAACACCTCTATGGGTTTATTTAATGCTGAAATCTAAATATTTCATAACAATTTTATGGCTTCAACTAAATATATTTTGAATTCAATTGTATGCCTTCAATTACAGATAAAATGTATTGTTGGTCATTTTGCTATAAAATGTATTGTTGGCCATTTTTTATATACAAATGTGTTGCTGGTATTTTACTATAAGAATGTATTGTAGGTCATTTTACTATAAGAATGTATGTTTAAGTATTCATAGTGTTTTGTTTTTGTTTAGGTTTCATTACTTGCCCATAGCTTGGACTCTAACAGCAGCTACCACCATGAGTCATGTTGATGATTTAAATTTTTGAAGATTGTATTTATCAGGGAAACAAGGAAACAGAAGGGAGTTCCACAGGTAGGAAGTGTGAGAAAAGAAATTGCTGAAGTAGAAGTGGTGATTGCCTTTAGCTATTTCAACAGTAAATGAATGGGACCTAGATGCTAATCTAGTAGCACACTTAAATTCATATAGTCAGGGCAACAGGGAAGCTTGTCAAGAGCAGTTGCCATGAAAATATTTGTAGAAAAGACAGAGGGAAATCACATCACGTCTGTGAGAAAGTGGCTGAAGTCAAGATGAAGATTGATTACATTGCAGATCCTTTTTTGGATTTTGTCAAGAACCTTGAGATGTATAGCAGGCGCACTAGACCAGATATGGCAATAGTATTCAATGCACATACGAATGGTAGCTTTATAAGTGTGAAAGATCAATTCTGATGAGAAAAATTTTCTGGCAGTAGACGAAGCAACTGATATAGTTTCTCCACTTCATGTCAGTGGAAAACGTGAGACCAAGAAGGTGTAGGATGTTGCTCTCCTGGAGTTTAACATCAACCATGCTGATGGCATGTAGAAAAGGTTCTCAAAACAATTTAGATTTGAAATTGAAGTAACAGGTTTTTGTTTTTAGGACAAGAAAGGAAATTCATGAGCCTATAATGGTTAACCCAACGGTAAGAAGTTAAGATTGTAGCGATTGGGAAAGAAAGAAGCAGTTCTTGGGAAGAAACTGTCCAAATGGAACTTATTTCTTACTAAAGGAATATGAAGGTAATGGGAATGATTCACTTTTGTGGACGTGGCATGGCAGATCCCAGTTGTAAAGGTCAGGGCTCGTGGGAATAAGGAATGTAGCTTGTTAGAAAATATGCCATGGAAATAGCAACAGAGCAGCAAGAGGCTCGTGATATTTCACTTGTAGGAAAGGGGTTGTAAGATGGAAAATAATTCATGACCCACACGGCCGTGTAGGCACTTTTGGACTTTATCAAAACAGGCAAGTGAAGACCAGGCAGCTCCAACCCAAATATGGCAGAAAAACTCCATTTTTGGTCTTTTCACCCCAAGCAAGGCAATAAAGCCACTAAGATGCAAGAGGTTACTGAGTGTGAAGAGAATATGAACAAAATAACACTTAAGGAGAGAGAACAATAAAAGAAAGGGAATTAAAAAGACACATTGCATTTAAATTTTTGATGATCAAACTTGACTTGAAATCAAGAAGCCGGAAGAGAGTTCCACAAATGAGATGCTGAAGAGAAGAAACTCTTAGCATAGAACTTACAGTTACAGCTAGCCATTTCAACTGTAAAATGATGAGACCTTACTTCCAATCTAGTACTGGACTTAAATTAATAAAGTCTAGGTACCATAGAGAAAAATTCATCAATTACCATGAAAATATTTATAGAAACTAAACAGTGAAGCTAAGTTATGGCAATGAGAATGTAACTGAAGACAAGATACCAAGTCAGGACCAATAATATTGCAGATTCTTCTTTGGTTTTTATCAAGAATCTCTAAATGCAGAGCAGGAGCACCAGAGGAGATGAGGCAGCAATATTCAACGCATAGATGAACGGTAGATTTATGAATGTGTAAAATAGATTCTGGCAAAAACAAGTGTCTAGCACAACACAGTGAACTACCTTTCCTAGCAACAGACCTAGCAATTGATTCAATGTCAATGGAAAACATTAGTACGAGAAAGGGCAATGAGTCACTCTCTTGGAGGTTAGCATTAGCCATGATGATGGAAGGTAAAAATTTTTCTCTCAGACAATTAAAAGAGAGCAGTTTTCTTTTGGAGTTTGTAATGTGTTTATTATTACCTATATTATTATTCAGAGAAACTTTTAATGTCTTTGGCTTACGGCCATATCATGTTGAAACACCAGTTTTTATCCAATCACTGAAGTTAAGCAATGTTGAACCTGGTCAGTACCTAGATGGGTGACTGCCTTGGAATACCAGGTGCTGTAATGATGGATAATGGCTCGGAATGAGAAATCAAAATTAAGCAACGTAGAGCATGGTCAGTACCTAGATGGGTGACTGCTTTGGAATACCAGGTGCTGTAAGCTTGAATGTGCAGGTGGTGTAATGGTTAATGGCTCAGAATGAGAATCAATGTTGAGCCAGGCTTGGTCGATACCAAGACGGGTGACCACTTTCGAATACCAGGTGCTGTAAGCTTGGATGTGTGGGTCGTGTAATGGATTTTCTCAGAATGAGAAATCAAAATTAAGCAACATCTAGCTTGGTCAGTACCTAGATGGGTGACCGGTTAAGAATACCAGGTGCTGTAAGCTTGGATGTGCAGTTGGTGTAATGGATAACAGCTTGGAATGAGAAATTGTAGGTAAGCAACGTCTAGCTTGGTCAGTACCTAGATGGGTGACCGGTTGAGAATATCAGGTGCTGTAAGCTTGGATGTGAGACTGGAGGTTAGTCAGGTTTGTTACATTCACTTACATTCAAATACTCTTGGGAAATATATTAATCTACCTCTTCTCTTCCCAGCTATGGGTTAAATAGTAAGATGTATCAGAAAATTATTATCATCTCCAACTGATCTGTCTCTTGTAAAGCTAGAGTATAGCAGGGGATGTCTGGTTCTAAACTTGTTTTAATTTAAAAATGGTTGTATTTGCCACATGTGTAAAGTTGAAAATTATGAAAACACGAATAGAATCTGTTCATAAAATATATAAGCACTTACCAATCTGACAGACCGATTCCACGGCCAATTCAGCATAAAAGATTTCATCGGACGTTTTTTCTTTCAAGAATGGGAGAGAGCAGATTATCAACAAGTGTTTCATTGGTTCTTCATAAATTGGAATTTCTATCAGTCGGTTACAGCAGATATTCAAAATGTTGATGATATGAACCAAATCTTTCAATAATTAAAATCATGTCAAGGAAAGAAAAGCACAACTGTTGAAAAAAAACGTTCTTAAATTTAATTATTAAATCATAAAAATTGATAGTTAAGTATTTAACTTTTTTTTTCATTTCAGGGCTTCATGGAAAGTTTAACTTTTTAAAAAGAATTTTGAAAAATTTAAGAAACTTTAAAAAAAAAAACAGAACACTTTTTTTATGCTTTTAACAAATTGCACATTACGCAACCACAAACTGATTTTTTACAAACAGTATCCAAAATTCAGGTAGAAAAAATGCTTTATCTCTTAAAATTATGGAGAAACACCTATGAATTCACAAGAGAAATACATAGAAAATAAGGAAAAAAGGTATTGTCAATGGTCAGAAAGTCATGCAAGTAATAATAGGTTTTTTTTATAATAATTTTTTATTTTTTGATGGAGGCATAGATAGCTGTTCAGATTGAAATCTGGAGTTTTATTTAAAAAATTTATAAATAGAGTAAGATTGTATTAAGCAGAATGTCCAAACTCATTGAATTGGACATATGGTAGCATAATGGATTGCAGGTCAGATTGAGGAACCAGAGAACCAAGTTTGAATTCCAGTTGAGTTCATTGCATTAACTTACATACTAATGTTATAGACAAGCGTATGGTTGCAAGAAAGAAATACGACAACAGCAGAAATAGATTTACGTGGTTTATTTCAACAGGAACGTGAGGGTTTGGGACAGCTACCTTGTGGTAAAGTTCATAAGCCGGCTTTCGGATTTGGTCGATCTCTCATAGTAGTTCACACATGTTGACAGTGGTTGGTGGTCTCCTGCTGACAGCTGCTGAACGCTTGGCCTGACCGTAACAGGTCTCCCTTGTGGCCACCTGTTGACTGCCGCTGAACTTCCCTGTGACCCCTTTTATAGCGTTTTTATATGGCTTAACAGGCTCGAGAAACGAAGCGAGTATAATTAGGAGGGAAGCATTTTTATTGGACGAAAAATAGAGCACTTTAAATATTATTTTATTTTTTGACCGGAACACGTATGTCGGAAACATTTGTGAAGAAAGATAATGGTCATTTTGTGACGGGGCTTTGTCCCGTTCCCAGCCAGTTCTCGCTCTTGAGTATTTGCCTGTAAATCAGCCAAGATATGTCATTTTATTTTATAACACTAATATCCTTGGGAAAGGTATGAATCCATCTGTTCTCCCCGACTATGGGTAAATAGCAAGATAGACTGGGCTCTATAGCCATGGTTGGAAACCAATCTAGAAGAAGGAAAACTCTGAATTCAAACCACCTGCTGGCTTGTAGGTCTTGCCTCTAACTTCTGAGAGGAGGGATGGGGTAACCACAATATCCCTGGGGCAAAATGAACCGGTAAGCTATTGTCCTATTTTGCCTTGAACATCACCATGAAGCACAATTGTGAGATGGAGGGGAGTGGTGACCACAGTGCCGGTGCAAAAGTGTGCTAACTGAATAAATGATAAAATATGTCTTTTTTTTTTTTCTCATTAAGTCAGGCTCATAACAGCGGATGTCATTTGTCCAAAACCATTAAACTGAATCTTCACTTCACTGAATGGTTCCCTTTGCCAAAAAAATCCCAACATAAAAAATTAAAGGGAGAAAACTGCTATATTTGAATAGTGCTTTTCATAAATTATGCATCATTTAAAAACAATTGTCAATTTGATTGTTGTTTATTTACAATAATTAATGATTGACAAGAAAGTCAGTTGGTTTGTGAGGCTTATTTATTGTTGCCTGCATTTAAAACCATGAAATTGATTGCCTTTTATTCAGGTAACAAAAATAAGATTTAAATAAAAAAACAATTAAAATTAAAATATAAATATTAAAATAAAAAAACTAAAAAAAGTAAATTAAATTAATACAGAAGACTTTTTTAAATACTTAACTTATTTTAGCGTACATTTGAGATCAGACAAATATTTAAATGAGTTTATTTTTCGTCATTTTTTTTAGTCATTTTTAAATATCCCTTTAATAAAACTAAAATATCAAACAACATTATCATGTGAATGAAATACTTGCTGGTGATGTTATGGATAAAATTATAAATTAACAACAAAATTTTACAATCCAGTTCCCTGAAGAGTGACCATAATCTCTGAGAAAATCATAGTAGAAACAAGTTAAGAAAAGCTAAACACATACAAACTGTGTGTGTAATACTTCACAGATACTACACTCTTATCCTATCCTCGGCAGAAGTATTGATCCAAATGTGAATAATACCGATATTTTTGACAGGTATTATGTTAGTAGTTATAATCAATGTAGATTAGCAAACCTGAAATTTAGTAAACTTTTTCAAGGACATGATTTGTACTTTTTAAATAAATTAAAAATACAGGTGTTAACATTGATGATACTGTTCAAATTTAAAAATGAAAAAAAAATAATTGGCAAACAGATAAACATGCCAGCAATAAGACAGAGTATCAAAAGGATTTTTCCCATGGTACCATTTTTCTAACTCATTTCACTCTTTGGCAATGTTTATTGTTTTAAAAAGCAATGATTAGAATTGGAATAAAACCTAAACATATTATGAAAGAGAATTTATACATTTTCTTTGTTCTTGAGAATTGATGACTTAAATAATAAGCATTTAGCATCCTGCTACCACTTTTCTATCAATGTCAATTTTTGTGCAAATCTGTGCAAAAAGTGGATCACAGAGCCTTGATATTTTTTCTCACTTCTCTCTGGTCAGTTAATATTAAAATCATATTCTCGCCTACGTCCATACAATGCCTATGTGCTATTCAAAACCATTTTTCCGACAATAATCAGAAATGCTTTCCAGAGCCGATCGTGTGAGTACGTTTATTATAAATACGTTGACACAAGTTCATTCTATTTCTTTTTGCCTCTCTTGCCTTCTATGACATACAAGATGTAGTAACTAAAGAACTCGTGTTTCAACCCCTTATGGGTGAACGCTATGCAAACATCACACACATACATGTATGTACAGAACATTCACATATACAAATTCACTCAAACACACATTCAACAATTTCTACAGACAACACACATCTACAAACATTACAGAACATTCACTCTTTTAACTTCAAGTTACAGAATTCTGTCAACTCTCTCACAGTGAGACCTTTTTAAAAGTCAACAAGACACATTGTGGCAATGCTAAAAAAAACTTGGATATTCCTGTTTTTCCAATTCTTCACCAACAAGAAAAATACTTAAAAAAAGTCTTCTGAATCTAGAAGTTTTATCAAATATATTTTCAGCTTTCCAGGACATAATTCAAAGAAATTTTCTCACTCAGTTCTATTCAATGGAATTTACTCTTTAGTGAACATTTTCTTTTAGTGGCAAGATTTATTGTATTTATTTCAAAAGTACACAAACTAAATTTCATTTAATACAAAACAGAAGCTTCTTGAAACATCAAGTAATAATTCAAAGTTCCTTTTTACCAAACAAATTCTCACAGTATTCATATTACACAAAAACATTCAACTAATTCACAAAGAATATTTCTTGTAAAAACAAACTCTTTTTCATTGTGAGACCAGATAAATATTTTTCTTTCAAAAAATGTTTTCAAGCAATTAAATTAATAGCTAAGGGTGAACAACTCTTGTTTTATGCATTGTATATTATGTATTAAAAACACTACCTTAAAGGAACATTACAAAGCAATTTAATTTGCTAAATTAATAATAATATTGATCTTTAAAATTCAGTATAGCTCAGCTAAATATTCTGAGCAGTTTTTTCTTAATAATTTGTATGATTTCTATATAAATATTGTTGTTGTTTTACATCATTGTTATCGTCTCTGTATTACCTTATTAGCCTTGTGTCATACGATTAAAATTAAAATGTTTGTCGTGAAGTGAAATTTTGTACACGCAGCTAACCTCATATGACTAAACAGGCTTCTGATTAATTTTTAAACCTATTTAACCTTCACTTCTGCAACAAGCACTATTTATTTATTATATTATTTATTGGAATGGTTGGCAAAACATCGGCTAATTACCAATTAATTCAAACTTTATAAAATGGCAAATAATAATGATCTCCTTATAGTTGGTTCACATATTTTAATAATTTAATAAATGTTTATAAATTTATGAATGAAAAATTTTTTACATTTATTTCTTTATAAATTGGTAAATGATAAATATTGCATTGCATTAGTTTTAATTGTATCAGTTTTTGGAATGTTGTAAATATCAAATTATTCTTGTAAATAAACAATCTAATAAATAAATAGAGTTTATTATTTTTGTTGTAAATTCTCAAGAACAAAGAAAATGTATAAATTCACTTTCATCATATGTTTATTCGAGTTCTAATCCTCACTTTGAAACAATAAACATTGCTGAAGAGTGAAGGGAGTTAAAAAAAAGATGTGTGAAAAAACTGGCCTTTTCACACTACGTCTTATTGCGGGAATGTTTATCTATGTTTGCCAAAATTTTTAAATGATTCATAATTTAAAAAAAACACTTGTATTCAGAAAAAAAAAAGTTATCTCCCTTTCATTTTTTAACTTCAATGAAATGAACCACTCAACAAAGTGAAGATTAGTTTTAAATTTAACAGTTTCAATGAAGCCAGTTTTCAGGTGTAATAATGACATTAACTGTAATGATTACCTCCCTTTTAACATCTTGTCTTAATCTTTTGAGGAAATGGATTGAAAATGTTAATAATTTGTTTTTAAATTAAATCTAGAATTTTTAAAAATTGCATTAACTGAATGATGCATCTTAGTCTTAGGATTCAACTGAATTGTTTTTAAGTGCCATATCCATTCAAGACATAGGTGATCATTTTTCCACACAAATTCTTTTTCCGAAACGAAACTGCTCTCTTTAAATCATCTGAGAGAATACTTTCTACCTTCCATCAGCATGGCTGATGCTAACCTCCAGAAGAGTGACTCATGGCGCCTTCTCAGACTTTTTTTCCATTGATATGAATTGGAAAGAGTATATTGAATCAATTGTTAAGTCAGCAACTCGGAAAGTTGATTCACTGTAAACTCGACAATTGTTCTCGCCAGAATCTATGTTACATATTTATAAGTTTACCATTCACCCATGCATTGAATATTGCTGCCACATCTGCTCTGGTGCTCCTACTCTGTATTTAGAGATTCTTGATAAAATCTAAAGAAGAATCTGCAATGTTAATGGTATCTCAGCTTCAGACACTTCAGTCCCACCGCTGTAACCTGCCTTTTCTATAAATATTTTCATGGTAATTGTTTTGATGAACTTTGCTTTATAGTACTTACACTTTATGAATTGTACAGCCTACACTAACTATTTAAGCTATAAACGAGATGAGAAAAGATGGATTCAAGCTTTTTCTTAAGACTGTGTGCAGTTGCCAACATGGAGCACACACCCCACAGGAGGGGCAATTTGGTTTTTCAAGGGGTGCAATTCAAGAATGAGTTATCAACAGTGAATTTTTCTCCAAGGATTCTGTGTGTGTATGAGTGTGTGTGCAAGTTAATACATATGGTGTATATACAGTATACACACAAAAATATTTGTAATTATGTATGTACTGTATATTATATATATATATATATATATATATATATATATATTGAGACATGTTTTTTTTAATAATTTAGACATGTTCTGTCTACTTATTTTCAATAGGATCCTTTCATATTCACAGATAAGCTTTTTGGTGTTGTTATTGAAGGACAAGATAAAATTGCTGTGTTGATACATATTCTGTTTATTTCCGAGTACTTTCGACATAGCACGTCATAATCAGGGTATTGTTTATTACAGGATAAATATAGTAGTGTTCATTATTGTGAAAGACAAAATTGTTGTGTTCATCTGAAAGTTAAATTTCTTATATGTGGAGTGAGGAGTTTAAGGGGAGTACAGTATTAGTACAACCGACTTCATAGATATATGTCTGTTACCTCCTGCATAGAAAGTGGATGAAATATGAACCAGTGTTACTTGGTTTTTTGTTGCCACAGACAATTCTAGCCCGACCATCTCTTCATCATCCTGAGTTCCACTGTATTGTCCAAGATGGCAAGTCATACTTTCTATCAGGCACTCCCAGTATATATATGACACCATAGGTCAAAGGGTAGCAAACAATTTCAGTTGGTGTTCACATTGGCTCACCAAAAGTTGGAATATAACTGATATATCTGGGCATTCCCATGACATTAAATTAGAGTCATGCCACCTCCCATTGCAATTACATACTGAAACTTCAATGACTTTTGGCATGTTAGAGTATATAACACAAAGGTTAGCAACTAGAGTCAATCAAGAAGGAATTCTTTTACCTGTAGCAATGTGTCCTGGTTTAATAATCGCTAAAGCTAATTCAGCTTCCAGAAGGGTGAGCTTAGTAGCTTCCAGGTTCTCCTCAGAGCATAACTAATACAGGCCATTTCCATAATTTGAAGGCAGGTGGTGCCACCTACCATTACCTTTATATACTTCTATCCCATAACTTTTGGCCCGATAAAGTACATTATATACCTTTCCCATTTTTTTAGAAGTATTGATTAATAACTTTATCTTCAATTATGTAATTTTTAAGCAGTTAATGGATTTTTTTAATCCAACATTATTTCTTATAACTATAAACATTACTTTCGGCAAATACATGTGTTTGAGTGGACATTTCTGTTTTTTGTTAACATTGAAATTAATGTATACCAGCTATTAGTAAATATATATATATATATATATATATATATATATATATATATATATATATATATATATATAATGTATACCAGCTATTACTAAGTATATATATATAATGTATACCAGCTATTAGTAAGTATATATATATATATAATGTATATATATATATCTAAATATATATATATATATTATATATATATATTGTAAACTAGATTCTAATGAAAACTGATTGATTAGCACCATATATATATATATATATTGATAATATTACTGGTCAATATATATATATATATATATATATATATATATATATATAAATTTCCAAGAGGATAGAATCCAGGTAGAACTCAGTGTCCAGGACAGAGTAAGAATATAATATAAAAGGCTCAAACACTAATATTCCATGGTTAAAATTTATTACATTGGAATTGTAATCATGATCCAATTCATCAGACTTACAAATTCCAAAAGAAATCTGAAAATATAACTCTAGGTATAAAAAACAAAATTTTAGTCAGAGTGTGTGTGTGGGAGTGGGAAACAAGTGTGAGAGGGAAATGTATGAAAGTTCTAGAGAGAGGGTGTAACAGAAGAAAGAAGAACAGGAAGGCCTTAAGGTGAAGGTGGGGATTAAAATTTAACAGAGAGAAGTTTTAAAGAGGGGAGTTAAATAATGGTTTAAATGAATGAGATACAGATAAATAGGAATTATTTTCAAATGCATAAATCACTACCAATTCACTGACCTAAAATTAAAAAACAGACACCAGAAACGTGTGGACACATTTGTGGTGACATTAGGCACAATAAAAATTATATGATCCAAATTTACAATCCAGCCAATTCATACTGCTGATGCATATATGAAAATTTTCCATCTGGTTTGCATTACAAAACTTATATATACAAGAAAAGAGAAGATGAGAGAGAAGGGAAAAGAAAGGAGGGGGTGGCAAACTAAAAACAAGGGTATTTATAAGAGAAATGATGTATAATCAAGAATAATTAGACAAAGCAAGTAATATCTCCTGCAGGTTACAAATTTAACATAAACATATAAAAATATTTAATCTAGTAAGGTCCTACTATATATATGCACAAAAACACATACGTATATACACACATACACACCTACATATATATACACTAGCAGCATGGCCTGGCGTTGCCCATGCTTGATTCAAAAATCGTACAACTCATACAGCAATCGCTATCACTTGACTTAAAATATTTTTGCCCTTCCTTGCCTTTAAAGGAGTGCCCTTTGCCATGCTGATGTTGCTACATGCCTTACTTCTTGCCTATCTCACACTGCAAATTTTTTCTAAGCTCTATACTAAACATTAAATCTGTTACGAAAAAAGAACTAAACAAAATGAACACAAAACGATCAGCTTTAAAAAGGATTCATAACTGGAAAAACCGAATTAAAAAAGAATGTTAACAAATACTTTTTCACACCCAACCCAGTTCTGCGGAATCAGAATCAACGTTGAGTTTAAGCAAACAAATGAGCCAATTGGTGTAAAGTGTCATGCAGATTTAAATTTTTCCCACTTGTGACGAATGCAGCTATCGATTTTTTTTTGCATGCTAGCATGCTAGTTAACATTCATGTCAGTCAGCTGTTGGCTCTCACGCTGGCCAATAGAATCTTCCTGCCTATTCGTGGCAGCCAGCTATAGGCTCTCACTCTGGCCAATAGAAAATGTCCGCAAACTAAAAATTGCCATAGAAGCACGAAAAAATCGATTATTTCCACTATCGATGGGAGTTGGGAAATGCAAAGTTGGTCTTGGCCTTCCCACTAACTTGGAGCATGTGCATGTAAATTTTGGTGCAAATCCGTCGAAAATTGCAGCCGTGCATTTGTTACACACACACACACACCTGCCTTTTATAGATAGAGATATTCACACATACAAACATACTACATATACATGTATATGTGTACATATATATACACATACACTCACGCATACATATACACATAGACATACATATATGTGCACACAAACACATATATATATAAACATACACACATGCATACATATACATACACACACTTATATATACAAATATACAACGTATATATATATATATATATATATATATATATATATATATATATATATATACACACACACACACACACACACACATGCACATACAAGACATTAAAAACATAAAAAATACCAAAAATTATGGATTTTTGAATTTGTAAGTCTGATGAATTGGATCGTGATTATGATTCCAATGTAATAAATTATAACCATGGAATATTAGTGTTTGAGCCTTTTATATATATATATATATATATATATATATATATATATATATATATATATATATATAAAATGGACCAAGTCCAACAATTATTTTAATATATTTCCTGTTTATACATTATTTTTATAGATACAATTATTTAAGTAAATGCTCTGTTTCTAATTACATTTACCTACATGAATGTTCAAGAAATTTTGTATAAAATATGTGTCCACCAACAGGAATCGAACCTGTATCCTACATGAGACCATCAATTTTGACTCTTCCTTGCTTTCACCAAATGGAAAAATGTAAGAATGTTGGAAAAACTAAATAAAAAAACAAATCAAATTTTCCTTGTGTCATATTCAACAAAACATGTTTAAAAGAAAGGTTATTGCCCAAATATACATTTATATATATATATATATATATATATATATATATAAAGACAAAGGGAAAACTGTTCTTTATCAACACGTTTCATCCCCTAAGGAACTTTATCAAGGTAAATGTCAAGATTTTATTTCATAACTTGTAATTATACACAGAGGCAACATGGAAGAAAAATATTGTTAAGTTTTCAAATTTTAAATTTTAGAATGCTCTAAGATATTTTTAAAGCTTTCTGTGTAATTTATTGCCTAATAACAAAAGTGAGTAAATGATGGTGTTTTGCTGTTGAATTTTTATTTATTTATTCATTTATTTTTAATGTAATTATTACTTATTGCTAAGTGTTTTTATTTTATTTTATTATTTATGCATTAGTTTATTTATTTTAATATATATATATATAATTCATTATTATATATATATATATATATATATATATATATATATATATATATAAAAAAAGAAGAGGGTGCCGCAAACGTTTTTGGTTGTAATGTGGATTTATTGAGAAAAATATTATACTTTGTTTTACATAATTTCACGACACGTGTTTCTGGTCTGGTCTCGCAAACCGTCTTCAGGTGAAAGTGGAGATTTTTACATATTATTAAAAATAATTAATTTTTCTTCATGTTCAATGTGGAATATTCTCGATATGAGACATTCTGTTTGTGTGTTGGCAATCCGAATTTTCTTTCTAGAATTGTCAATGAAGAGTTCTGCGTGAAGGGTCATAAAACAATTAAGGTTTGTCCAGCGAGTAGTTATCGGCATTTAATCTTTTCATGTTTTAGTGACCTCTATGTGCTCTTGGATCTGTTTCTATTTTGGCGTGTTCCTGTCAGCATGCGTGTATATATGCGTGCGTATATTTCCTTACTACGAGGAATTAAATAACTTATTTGTACTTATACACGCATACACACACATACGCACATTCACACATCCCATCCACAAGTAGTCAGTACACACACACATATACACACATATTTCCCAAGCTAGCACAACAAACCAAACCAGGCAACCATTACCTATATCCAGGAGTACAACCAGAATTTCACAAAAAGTTCTACACACAATCCACATACAATCAATACAAAAACAACAAACCTAGGAACATCTGGAACAGGCCCCCTAACAAAAGCCAACACACCTATATAGAGCCATCAAGAAACAACAACCCCAATTTTACCAAGGGAAACTCTCACTGGCTAGAAAACTCAAAATGTACAGGAAGAAGGTATCTCTTAGAAAACCCAAGATATATTAAAAGAAACAATCATTATTTTTTAGAAGCCCCAGTCCGAACAAGAAAACCCGTTTAGATGACACAAAACCCAAAATAATAAACCTATCTACATATACACTTACAAATGACGAAATCAACCTACTGAAATTGGGCCTAAAATTCTGTCCTGCTCCTAAAAGCAATATAGTAGACTTAAAAAAAGACATTAAGGAATTTGAACGCAAACTGAGACTAAGAGAAATATTTAACAATAGCGAAAGTAGTACAGATGAGTCACTAGTAAAAAACAAATCCAATTTATTCCCAAACAAAATAACAATACCAATGAGATAAATATATTTTTTGAAAAACTCTGGAACCTTGACCTACAGGAAAAATCCAAATCATTCGACAATCTCACATATAGACAAAGACTAGCCTTAGAGAACATTCGAAAAATAATAACATAATTATAAAAGAAGCAGATAAAGGCAGTGCTATAGTAATCATGGACAGAACATACTATAAAACAAAAATTCTAGAAACACTAGAGGATAGGAACAGCTACAAAGTAATTGACACTAACATAGACAAAAACATTATAACAAAAATTACAAAACTCTGCACAACACATAATAAAATATTAACAAAAAAGAAGGATTTTCTAATAAACTTTGTACCAAAAAAAAGTAATTTCTACGGACTACCTAAAGTTCATAAATCGAGTGAAATAAAAGCAGCTATACATACAAAAAAAAATCTGAATACATTAGCATCCCAAACCCCAGTGACCTTACATTCAGACCCATAGTAGCAGGACCAGTCTGTCCCACTAGCAAACTCAGTAACCTAATAGACATAATATTGCAACCATATACTAAACAAATTAAAAGCCACATCAGAGACGATATCCATTTCTTTAGCTGCATACCACAAAAGGTAGATCCGGGAACGCTTATGGCAACTTTTGACATCAGTAGCCTATACAGTAACATACCCCATGAACTAGGGAAAAAGCGATCTCATTCTGGATTGAAAAACATCCAGAAATACTACATCCGAGATTCACTAAAGAGTTCATTATCGATAGTATAGACCTAATTCTAAACAATAACACCTTTGAATTTGACAACAAAAACTATATCCAAACCCTAGGTACTGCGATGGGAACAAAAATGGCACCAACATATGCCACCCTAACATTAGCTTACCTAGAAGAAAACCTCTATGAAAAGATAGAACAAATATATGGGACAAATATAAAGACCCAATTCACTAAATCTTGGAAAAGATATCTAGATGATTGCTTCATCTTTTGGAAATCATCATGGGGTGATATTAACCAATTCCATACACTACTTCAAAACTTACACCCAAAAAATCAAATTCACGCAAGAATATAATTTTAACGAATTACCATTTTAGATATACTCATTAGAAATAAAAACAACCACATAATCACAGATATCTACCACAAACCCACAGACACCCAACAATACGTTCATTTCAAGAGCCATCACCCAAAAAGCTGCCTAAAATCCATCCCCTATTCCCTAGCACGTAGAATTTGTACAATAGTGACTGATAAACATCTCCGAAAAATCCGCTTAGAAGAACTACATAAAACTCTCAAGAAACGAGGCTACCCCACAACACTAATAAACAAAGGTATTGAACTCATGAAAGAAATTCCTCTAGACCAACTTAGAAATAAAAAGAAACGTAACGTCGAACAAACTCTAGCATATGTCTCAACGTACAACAAAAACAACCCAGAAATATTCCCAGAAATCACAAAAAATCTAGATTTACTTAGCAAGAATAATAAACTGAATAATATACTAAAAACAACCAAAATAATTAAGAGCAAACGCCAATCTAGAAACCTAAAACACATATTAACCTCATCTAAATTTAGTCAACACAAAATACAGGGAGTCACAAAATGCAACAAAAAAAGATGTGGAGTTTGTGACATCATTATAGAAGGAAACTCCTACACTTTTGAAAACCCAAAAAAAACATTCACAATAAACAAAAACTTAAACTGCAACTCCAAAAATGTAGTTTATGCACTTAAATGCACAAAATGTAAGAAGTCATATATAGGCATCAGCCAACAACTGAACAACAGGGTCTCCCTACACAAAAGCAATATAAAATTGACAGACAACAGAAAACTTTTTGTATCACAACACATTTTCAAATGTAACCAGGGTAAGTTTAATATCATGCCGATATATCAAACAGACAATTACTCGTATCTACAAATACAGGAAAAAAACTTTATAGACAAATTCAAACCCGAACTGAATAGATCGTAACCCCCCAAAAAAAAAAAAAAAAAAAAAAAACATGCACACAGGGTGACCAAATACAATGATCGCTCACATACATGGACGCACACTCATATACGGGAGACACGAGGAGAGATATATATATGTGTATGTACACATACATACATTTATGTATGTATATGCGGATGTTGACAACTTAAGAAGTACGTGTGTGTGTGTGTGTGTGTGTGTGTGTGTGTGTGTGTATGTATGTGTGTGTGTGTGTATGTGTGTGTACTGGTTCCATGTAGCTTGGGAAATATGTGTGTATATGTGTGTGTGTACTGACTACTTGTGGTGGGATAGTGTGTATGTGCGTATGTGTGTGTGTATGCGTATAAGTACAAATAAGTTTACGAATTCCTCGTAGTAAGGAAATATACGACGCATATATACACGCATGCTGACAGGAACACGCCAAAATAGAAACAGATCCAAGAGCACATAGAGGTCACTAAAACATTAAAAGATTAAATGCCGATAACTACTCGCTGGACAAACCTTAATTGTTTTATGACCCTTCACGCAGAACTCTTCATTGACAATTCTAGAAAGAAAATTCGGATTGCCAACACACAAACAGAATGTCTCATATCGAGAATATTCCACATTGAACATGAAGAAAAATTAATTATTTTTAATAATATGTAAAAATCTCCACTTTCACCTGAAGACGGTTGCGAGACCAGACCAGAAACACGTGTCGTGAAATTATGTAAAACAAAGTATAATATTTTTCTCAATAAATCCACATTACAACCAAAAACGTTTATGGCACCCTCTTCTTTTTAATATACATACTTTTCTCTCGTTGGAACCACTACAACATATTTCTTTTATATATATATATATATATATATATAAATTAATATAAATAAAAGGTTTGTTGTTTAGCTGATTGATGTTACCTTATATATATGTGTGTGTGTGTCTATATGTATATATATATATATATATATATATATATATATATATATGTGTATATATATATATATATATATATATATATATATATATATGTATATATATATATATATATATATATATATATATATATATATATATATATATATATATATATATATATATATATATATCTTGGTAAGATGGGAACAAATAGAGTACAATTCCAACATTTGTAACATTTAATTTAAAATAGGTCTCAATACAGAATGGTGCAAAATATCATTTATTTTAGGATATTAAATCAAAAACATTAAAAATCACTACACAATTGCAATTGTGTTTCAATGCGTCTCCTCAGGCGATTTGCCTGAGGACACACACAATCACAGTTGTGTAGCGATTTTTAACATGTTTTTGATTTAATTATGTGATTTAATTATGTGATTTACCCAGACCAAAATAAAGTTTGGAACTTATTCAAGTCAATCATTCAACAACAAAGGATATGAATCCTTGATGGTAATGTCGAACAATCTTTTGCAAGGCATACACATGCCGTTCGTAAAGTCGAGACTAGAAAAAAAGAGAAGAATAAAGATAATTCATCAGAAATGAAGACAAACAAATGACAACTGATAAAGAAATCATGACTTAAAAGAAAAAAAATGTTAAAAAGTCATTTTTTTTTGCAAACAGTAAACAAAAAACATTTTAATTTTACAATTGAGAAACTAACACACACATATTCTATAATCTTGATTATGACTTAGGAGATTAGACATTGGAAGATACAACAAAGATATATCATACATACATAAATGATCTGCCTAAGAATATACTCAGATCATTTGTAAACATCTATGCTGATGATATGATATTATACGGGTACACCTCTAAATCTCTCGATGGTCAGAGATTGGCGACTGAACTGTCTTCTATTCTTGCACAAATTACCCATTAGGGTAAAAACGGACTGGTTACATTCAATGCCTCGATGACCAAGCTAGTTACATTTCATCATTGCCAATCTGACCCCGAACTACCACCAATCAGGATGAACAGAGGTCCTCCCGGGGAAGCATCATGCCTTGAAAGACTGTTGGGCCTCAAACTCACACCTGACATCAAGTGGAACTCATACATACAATCCATTGCTAAGGATGCCAGTAAAATGGTCAGCTCTCTGTATCACCCCAGTAAGTACTTTACTCTTCCCGCTATTCTCTACAAAAGGCGAATCAGGCCAAAAATGGAGTACTGTTGTCATATTTGGGCAAGAGCTACCAAGACCTCACTCTCCAGCCTTGATAGGGTCCAAAAGCATCTCCAAGCTCTTGTGGGTGATGAATTATTCTCCACCCTTCAACCTCTCCCCCACTGGCGGGATGTGGCAAGCCTCTCGCTATTCTACCACTACTTCCATGGAAAGTGCTCAGATGAACAAGATTCCCTGGTCCTGCTGAAACAAACCTTCCCAGCAAGGACATGCCATGCCACTTACATAATAGCAAACCACTCTCATTCCCTCCATATTCCATTGGTGAGAAGTAAGTTCCACTCAAGTTCAAAGCTACAGTTAATTATTTTCCACTTCTATACACACAAATGGCCTCCAAATGTAACCCTCTAACTTGTAAAGGGTGAACCTCGTTGTAAAAAAAAAACTATTTCTCATACTCCAAGCTTTTTTATGGCTTTTATCTTACCTGCTGTTAACTCATTAATATGCGACTTTGCTCATACAAGCGCAAAGGTTTCTGATACACATGGCAGTAGAAGTCATTTACATGAACATTTGACAGTAAATTTGAAGGAAATTGGAAGTAAAAAGGACCCTTAATATCCGAAAGAGTCTGTTGAAATCTGAAGTCACATTTGTATAACGGAAGTTGATTTCCAGAAATTCAAAAAAGTAATAAGAAACAAGAAAATCATGTAGTGGCTGATGAATGCCGAATGTTTCCATATAAGGAAACCATTACCATTCAACTTGACACATGCATTATTAAAGATTGTGTCATTTTAATAGATTCTAGAGAAGCTTTTTATATTAGTCCCCGGTTCCATTTTGATTCCAACCAAACACTGGCACATACATTCGTTCAATGGTTGATTTTAATTCTTCCTAATTTAGCAACATTCAATTCACCATGTTCATCCTTTTTATTTTATAAAGATGCTGCCCTTTTAATTGATTCAAGAGATGCTTTGACAAATAAATTGCAACGACATTGAGTTTTTTTGGCAATTTAGTCAATGAATGCCAAATGTTTCCTTATAAAGAAATACGTAATAATACCACTATCATTATTATTAGAAACTAACTTAAAAGCCACCCTATCAGGCAGCATTTAAGCTAGCTCCTGCAGAGGGCTCTCAATTGGGCCTTCATCACAATTGGTAGGGAGGAGTAGATGCAATAGGCAACAATAAACTACAGAAGAACTCAAAATTGATTGCTGCAGTTAAGTTTTGCATTAATATTTAAGCTTACTTTTAAAGGTTTGGTGATAATTCTTCTGCCACCATTTAATTTACAGACAATTTGATGTATGTAGGTCCTTACTTTCTGTACAAACAATTATTTTTATTTCATGGGTGATTTTCACTGGATTTTGGAGTTAATTTCGATTATTCTCAAATTTATTTTCAAGTTATAAAAACTGTTATCGTACAAAAAAATTTGTCACAAAAAATCGTGTAAAAAAAGTCAACAAAAACAATTGCAGTAATGAAAACTTGGGAATCCAGAATTTAAGGATTGTGGCTACGGATCCAACCTGAAATGTTTTTAATTTGCTCACATAGTAGCAAGTTTAAAAATAAATAAGTCACTTTCTGTGCATAGGCTCCAAACACCGAATCAAGATCATAAAACAAAATTGAAAAAAAAAATGTAAACATCAGTTAAAAAAGCCAATCACAAACATTATCATTAAAACAAAAATGCTGAATCATATATCCACCCTGAGTGCTCAAAAGGATCAGCTCAGCAACTCTCAGGGTGGTCCATAGGCAGATCATAGCAGTAATGGCCAAACAGCCTGATGTCAGCTTATGGCAACAAACTTCACAAACTGCACACCAATCTTGAGATACTGACTTCTTTGCCCACAAATGACACCTCCCTTGCCAACAAGAGACATTCTACTCTTGAATCAATGCACTGGGATCTGTCTACCTAGGTTTTTGTTTTTATCTGAGCATTGGGATTCCAAAAATTTAACAATAACAACAACAACACATCTTTTAAATGAAAAATAAAATGGTTATTTTCTGAAAGAAAAGTAAAAGCAGAATGTTGGTTGAAATAAAATTTACATATTTTTTTCAGAAATATACAATAACAATAAAATGTTCAATTTTCCTTGCAGTGAAGTTTGTTTTATAAAGTAATTAAGTGTTCATAAGGCGATATGAAATATGTGAACAGACTACATTATGATAATCAGCCTAATGTGGCAAAAGGTTTTGTTAGCAGCTGCTGGTTAATCCTTTCTATTGTATGCATGAACAAGGCCTTAGTTGGCGGCTGCTGGATATCAGTCCCTTCTATTGTGTGCAAGTGTGTGCGTGTACCCATGTGTAGATCAAGCAGGTCTCCAAAACTGTTTTAAACCTCGAGAAGCAGTATTCTTCTACTTTTATATCTGTAAAGGGATTCAAAATCTAATTTCATATAGAGGTGTGAACTTTTTGAATACAAGGTTTTCATTAGTTAGTGTCGTATGTCCAGAAATTGTTGTCGCTTTCTGTCTGCAATCCGTCTAGTCACGCCGAAGCCTAGAAGAGTAGTCGCCTCCCACATCCACTCGCCGGGTTTTTAATCAGTAGTGTGGTTCTCTTATGCAAATAAGTCTGCTGCATAAAAATGGCCGTAGGCACACGCACGACCAACTCTCAGAGAATGGTTCGACATGCGAGGCAGCGAATTCGCTTTGCTCCTGGTAAGTCACTGTCACTTCTATTACAATCCCCCCTGATCGTATGATCACATAAGTGACAGTGAGGGGCTGGTCGTTTCACCCTTGCACTTCTTCGCGGTGGTATAACCATGACTTCCTCCCCGGCTGAATCGTCAGATGTGTCCTGGTCTGAATCATATTCCGGGGGATCATTAAGGATCAAGTCTACTTCTTTCTCGCTTTCAGATGAGGTGTCGCTGCTGCTTGCACTGGAGCTTGGTTCTTGCCATTCATTACTCCCTGACGTGTCACCGCCATCATCCGTTGGTAACAATGAAGTGAGCCGTGGACGTACATCTCCCATGTGTCACAGTATCTCGTCGATGACTACCGACTGCGGACTGTTTATTCCCGTGACAAACTGCGTCTCCTTCTTTATACCGAGTCGAAGTCGCCCGGTTAGGTGAGGGAACAATGTCAATTCCTTTTATTCGAATTTTGTACAAATGCAGCAGATTGGCGGGCGCAGAAGAGGCAGACACATCATCCCTGGGTGTAATGTTATACCAATACACGGCCTCCATAATAGAGCAGCTCTTTCGCGCAGCAATCCGTTTGATTGTCCGATGACTTCTCTCTACAATACCATTTCCAGATGGTTTGTACGCGCAGCGCGGTCGGAATCGGACGCCCCATTCTTCCATGAATTGTTTGAATTGCTGACTGCGGAATGCAGTGTCATTATCAGCCAGGATTTCCACCGGGGCACCATGTTCGAAAAACACCGACTCCAATTGCCGGATTACGTGTGCAGCGTCTTGCCAAACTAGTGGTCGCCAGATCGAAAACTGTGTGGGGCCACGATCAGAGTCAAAAAATGGCGACCGTTATAGTGTGTGATGTCCATTCCCAGACGGCTCCAAGTTTCACGCACACTGAGCTCTCCCTTCTGCCATCGCACAGAAGCTGCATCTATTGACTGACACTGTTCACAACTTCGAACGACCAATCTTACTGCTGCTTTCGACACGGACGGGTTGATCCTACGTGCGAAATATAGCGTCCGTTTAACTCCAGGGTGGCAGCTGTGTCGATGAATCTCAGTTAACTGAGCAAGGCTCGGGTTTCCTACAGCAGAAGCACATACTGGTTGAACAGGTTCGAGTTCCTTCACATTGTTGAACCACCTCTGGGGAACTCTAGTCAGCAAGTCAGCTCGGTTCTGGTCGGATCTAACTAGTGCTATGTCAACGGAAAGTTTATACTCTTTCACAAGAGACGTTAGAGTTTCAAGTCGTCGCCTTATGAGCATCTCACTAGAGGCCTTGGTGTTCAGCCGAGACTTTCCCGTAAGGGCATTAGTCACCCAATGGTTCATGCAGAGGAAGTCTGTGTTCACATGTAATACCGTAGCCTGCCATTTTAGCGCGAGGTTGATTCCCTTCAGTACGGCATCCAGTTCAGCCAAATTGATATGCTGGGTGTTTTTTATCGGCCGTAGCCAGCATGCGTCCTCGATGATGGCTCCCTTAGCCTCGAGCGCTACTCCTACAGCCAGCGAACTCGCATCCACCCACACGTCTAGCTCCTTCGTATTCACACACCATTCTCCCTGTGCAGGATCCATTTGCTGAGCCCGGGCGAGGGTGTCCGTTATCATACGTTCCAGGGGAACATCACAAATTTTGTCGTCCCAGTTTTGCGTTACAGCAGTGGCTCGACGTTTGATGACGGCTGTCGCCACTCGCAGCCATCCACACACGGGGAAGTGTCCCACCAGCCGGCCACACATGGAGAAAATACCTTTCCGTGTCATAGTCATAGGGCCGTTTACCATTCTACTTCCTCGTCGCCATCGCAGTCGACCCTGTTCCTTCCATACTTCTAGCCCCAGCACTCTGGCTCCATCCTGTAACTTCTCTGGATCCTTGCTCATCAGTCTGTAGAGCTCGAGATGTTTCCTCACAGATTCCGCCGACGTCACATCCTCGTTGATATATATATCATCAATATATGCAGACGTTGCTCTATTTATAGTTTCATTCTGTGCTAACACAGCATTAAGCACAGCTCACATTATCAGGGGCGCCACATTCAGGCCGAACCCCAGCCTGGTCAAACAATATTGCTCCCCTTTAAACATAACTGTTTGATATGGCCACAGGGATTTTTCAACACGGATCTGTAGATATGCTTTCCTGAGGTCCAGAATGGACACGTTCGCACCCTGCTGTCTCCAGTCTCGCAGTTTTTCTGCGCAAACATCCGCAGCACCTGTGAATGTTTCAACGTAGGTATTTAGTTCCCTATAGTCCATCACAGGACGCACCTTATGCTTGTTGGTCTGCAGCACGGCCATCAGTGGTATCAGTCCTTTGGGCGGGCCAAACTCCTTGTTACTGTACGGCACCAACCAACCATTGTCCATCCATGTTTATAATTCATGCTCGTACTCCTCTCTCATCTCGCTGGATACTGGATATTCAGAGATCCGATTCTGAAGTTTCCCTGGTGCATAACCTGCCGACCACTTCCAGGCTGCAATCCAAACTCCCTGCCGTTCATTGAATTTCGCACTGAAATCGGCTTCGCTGATACGAATCGCTGCACAGACGGACCGTGGTTTTTCAAACTCCACACTTCCATGCTGCGTGATGCGAACTCCACCAAGTGCCTTAATGGTGTCGATGCCAAGCAACAGGTCGAAATCCAGGGGGCTTCCCTCGCATAACCAACACATCGATTGTAGCAGTATTACCAGTTGCTGTGCAAATTCTGACAGTGCTCCTTCCACAGCAAGTCTGCATGGCTCCGGTTAATGTAGATACCGCCATACCCTGCTTCGACCAAGACCGACATAAACTCGCGCTCAAGATTGACCATGAGCACCCAGAGTCAAGGAGAGCCGAGCATGGTGTGCCGTCAACACACACAGTAATGATGGGTAGCACCGAGTTTATTTGCTGTTTGGGGAGTGGACCGGCGCTGAAGTCTTGTCCCCGCCTCCGTTTCCCGGACAATTTTTGGCCAGATGACCGGTCTTGTTGCATCGATAGCAACGCGCGTTAGTTGCCCTTCGCCTCTTCATGCAGTCCCTCGCGAAGTGATTGGGCCCATTACATTCATAGCATGTGACAAGTGGGCCCATGTCTGGGGAAGATCAGGGAGTCTGGGAGGGCTGCACCGCAGCGACGACTGGTTCCCTCTCTGCTGTCTCGTCTTTTATGATTGCCCGAGCTCGGGCCAATAGCTCCTCGAGAGACATATCATCCGCCCTGGCCGAGGACCGCAAGAGCCTTTTCACAGGATCAGGAAGCCCCCCGCACGAACACACATGTCATCGCACTGTCTGGCACTCCTCCAAAAAGGACGGAGAGCTTCCGTAGATCAGCCAAATATACATCCACGGTTTCACCCGGACGCAATACACGTGCCTCGAATTGTTCGTATGCCATGAATTTATCAGGGGCAAATGCTGTCATCAATGCTCCCTTGATTCGAGCCACGTCCGATTTCTCTTCCGTAGATAGTTGCTGGTAAACCGCGAATGCTCCCCTGGTTAAGCGAAGGGGGATGACACGATCAAGCCGCTTCACTCCCGATAGGTCGCACACCAATTCCAACTTCTCGAGCCATTCAACCACGAACCGGCCGTCCATGTTCGCCGAAATAGCTTGTCGTATGTCCAGAAATTGCTGTCACTTTCTGTCTGCAATCCGTCTAGTCATGCTGAAGCCTAGAAGAGCAAATGCCTCCCACGTCCACTCGCCGGGTTTTTAATCGGTAGCGTGGTTCTCTTATGCAAATAAATCTGCTGCATAAAAATGGCAGTAGGCGCACGCACGCGTGACCGACTCTCAGAGAATGGTTCGACATGCGAGACAGCGAATTCACTTTGCTCCTGGTAAGTCACTTCTATTACAGTTAGAAAATAATTTCACACTGGCAGGGAAAAATCTTTTTCTCGAATTGACATGAGTGGTGCAGAGACTTATTATTGTTATTTTCTAAATGGTTCCAAAATAACACATGGTAGGTCTACAACTACATTTGCAAGTATTTCAGTGGTATTTGTCCTAGTAAGTATTGTTTATCAAACATCCTTCTGATGGGATTTTATGGATTGAAAGATATATATAGGATTTAATTCCTATAAATCTATACATTGATAATACAGTTTTAATTTAACCCATCTTGTCTCTTTTACACTCTTTTACACTCTGCCTCATTGGCAATATATTGTTCTTTGTTATTCTTGCAACCATATTCTGTATAAAACAACTATTTAGAGCAAAGACATTTCCAACCAATGAGGTTTTCAGATGGACAGATTTGAGATTTTTTATGGATTATCAACCATTATTTGATGATGATATTACTTATTTTCTGGTTTTGTATGCCCATATTAATATTTAAAATTTAAATCTTAAACATAATTTATTTTAAAATTATGATACAATTTTGCTGATTGGATTTTACTACTATTGCTAATCTAACACTAAATAAACAATTAAGAGAAATGATTATTCAATTAATATTAAATCATATTCTATCTTACTATATAATGCATTTGAATAAAGAAAAAATATAAAACATAAAAAAACATCATTCAAAAATAGAATATTTATTTATACCATAAAGCCGATACATATCTTAAAAATCATATACAATACCTCTAATGTGACTTAAAATTTTGTCCATTGTTAAAGCATAAAAGGACTGTAATTTTCATTTTTAGTATGGCGACTGCCTACCTTATTGCTGAATTACAGACATCCCTGTAACATGCATGGATGATTCAAGACGCAACATCACAAACCTTTTTATACTGCTACTCTATTACTATTTCCATGGAAAATGTTCACATGAGCTCTATTCTTTCATTCCACCAGTTCAGACCTTTCCGGCAAGGACAGACCATAGCAATTTTGCAGTCAAATCACCAGATGAAAAAAGAAAGTTTTACTGAAATAGCTTCACTTCCTACCAACTTCTCTTTCATTAAAAGTATTTAACAGTAAGCCTCTACCTTGAGTGTCCCTCAAGCCTTGTATTAAGCGAACTTTAAGATAAGAAAAAAAACCTTTCAGACTTGATGCCCTGTCATTAATTTTCTAGCACTTTTGTTTATTCTGAATAAGTACTTACCGAGAATGTATCTTTTAATAACTTGATGACTTTCCGCAGATTTACTGGTTCCAACTTGAAGCCCTGGAAAAATAATAATTTCAAAGTTACATATTAAAAGGACTGCATCTGTGAACAAGAGATTTAAAAATATTTAAAATATAAAATAATGTAAATAAAATAATGAATTTTGAAAAGAAAGCTTCTATCTGATCAAAAACAAGTCATTGATTGTTAACTGGGGCAAGAAGTGGCTTTTAAATTTTAATGCCTCTAAAATGAAACTACACTCCATGAATCATCTTAAAGAATCTGAAATGGCTGATGCTAACCTCCAGGAGAGAAGCCGTCTTGGTTTCAGGTTTTCCACTGACACAAAGTAGAATGATTATATTGGATCTATGGCTAAATCTGCTGCTAAGATTGTTGGTTCACCATGTTGTGCTAGACAATTTTTCTTGCCAAAATCTATCTTGCAAATTTATGAATCAAGTATCAAATATGGCTACCACATCTGGTCTGGTGCTTCTACAGTGTATCAAGAAATCCTTGACAAAATCCAAAGAAGAATCTATAATGTCGATAGTCGATTGTATTGGTCCTGACATCTTGGCTTCAGTCACTTTGCCACCATCATAACGTAACTTTGCTTCACCTCTTCTACAAATATTTTCACAGTAATTGTTCTGATGAGTTTTCCCCACTGGTACTTCAACTTCAAAAATTTCAACGCAGTTTGGCACGTAGATCTCATAATTTCACTGCTGAAATTGCTAGTTGTAACCAAAAGTTCTATGCTAATGGTTTCTTTAGCAAACATGGATAAATGTGCTCATGATAAGATGGAGTGTCAAAGGGGCAGTTTTTCCTATGACACCACTTTTTTAACTACCTTCACTCTTTGCCAAGGTCATCCATACATATTTAGATAATCTAACATTACTCTGACAGTGAATTGGATAGTGATTCCAGAAAATTTACAGAAATGAAGGTAGTGAAAGAAATGATTATCCTGAGTTTATTAAAAATCAAAAAGTTCTATACTCCTATGTCAATAAAGAAACAGCATCCCTCTCCAGGTGAACCTACAGCCAGTCCTTGAAGGCTTGCTTTGGTCACAGACATGAAGCCTTTGGTCACAGACATGAAGCCATTGATTCCTTCAGAGGAAAACACCATCCTGGCTTGGGGCTTGAGGCTTGTCAACACACACAATGGTTACATACATAGCTATGAAGTCCAGTCTACCACACTGTAGGAGATGGCTGTTAACCATACAAGAAGGTTCATCTTCCCTTTGGGCAGGTCATGTGTACAGAATGAGTCCCACTAGACTCCCATATATCATCTTGTTTGGAGAACTTGCAAGAGAATACATAGAAACCCAAAACAACACTTTAAGGATCAGTTGAAGACATCCCTGACACAGGCCAACATTGAACCTGAGACCTGGGGAACCATCACGGCAAATTGACCTTCTTGGTATAGGACCATCTAGGGGAAGACTGAGACTTTTGAGTCAATATATCAATATGAAGAGGATCTGTAATGTGCTGTCAGAAGGGCTATCTTGTCCAGCCACATCCATCACCCACACTCTTCTGTGACTCCTGCTCACGAGTCTTCAGGAATTGGCTGGGTCCTCACAGCCATCTCCACAACGGCTACCAGGGGAGAGAAAGGGAATAGGGAGAGAAGATGACAATCCCAATACTTGGTTGCAAGCAGGTGTTTCTGACAATGAGATGGCTGTTGACCATACAAGAAGGTTCATCCGCCCTTTGACAGGTATTGTTTTTAATCAACCTGGATGCCTAATCACCCTCTTCACCAAAAAATGTTGGGAAACCAGTTTAGCCACCAATAACTGGACCACATGACAGACAGTATTAGGTTACATAGTACCAATAGCTCTCATAGAGCGACCTAACATAAAGATTGGAATAGACAAAAGTCATTAATGGATGAATCAATGAGGAAGAATTAACTGACACAAAACATACCCTTAGCGTGGATGATGGAATAACAATTTACCTAAGTGGATTGAATAAAGGTTTAAAACCTGTCAACTTCCTCAGCGGTGCCATGGGACTCTCAGTTTTGAGTTCTTTATCTCAGTCTCCTGGATTGTAACTAGTGTTCTCCCAATTAACTCTAAAGCATTGGTCTTCTGCAGAATTTGTCATATATATTTTACAAGATTCTGTCGTGATCTCAGTGTCAGCTGATATCTCATTAAGTGAAAAACAGTTGACATGTCACAAAAATGGTTTTGGACATTTATTTTCCTGATGATTATCAGCCAAGTGTAGTGGACTTTCACAAGTACCATGACAACCAGCTCAAAGAAAGTCACTGAAAGAAGATAAATTATTTTTTTAGACAAAGATTACAAGACAAAGAACAATGTTCTCTATAAGACAGTGGTCACTACCTGCAAAAAAGGCAGACTGACACTGAGTGACAAGAAGATCACCTCGCATTGATGTGAAAGGGAAGACACCCATTGGACTGTTCACCTCATCTATATCAGTAGGTTACAACCCAAGAATAAAATTTGCTTACTGTTACAAAAGTTTCATGATTTTAATTTGTGGATAACAATTTGGCTGAAGGGTTATTTTTCAGTCACATGTGTTTGACTGGAAGAAGTTGCACCCTAAGAACAAAGCTGGTGTCTGGTCTGAGATGCAACACTACAATTCTCCCTGTAAATAAATTGCTGAGTTTTCTGTATTATGAGAATTGCCAACTGAAAATACGTCCTATTCATTCACCATGCATTTAGAAAACTGTTTCAGCCGATGATTCAGTTATTGTAGAGATAATATTTTTTCAATAACAGATTTACCTAGGTACCTCAAAAAAAAAAATATAGCAATGCCTAAGGATTAAAATGAATTTTAAAAATGAAAAATTTTTCCTCAAGCTTTTATTTTAAATTTAATTTCAGGCTCACAGATTAAATTTAATATTTTCAATAATCAAAATACTTTGCCATATTTCAAACCAAATTTAAATTGATTGGAATAAATTTTCTTGAAATCGCTAAAATCGGCCATATTGACAAACATCAGTCAGTTATGTGCCATGCGTGATACACGCTTAGGCAATCATGTATGTTTCGATACATGACTGACTAGGCAGATTTTTTCCCGCAGTGGGTTGCCATTTCTTTCTGCAGTGGACCAGTTGCCATCCAAGGCTATATAACCTGGTCTGTCCTGTTATTTACCCATAGCTTATGGAAGAAGAAGAGATTTCATACCTTTCCCAAGGGTATTAGCACATAAGTGAATGTAATGGATTCAACTGGAATTCGAACTCTGCTCTCCAATTCCTCAATCCGAGCCACTATCCATTACTCTACCATGCCTCCTTGACAAACATACTTCTCTTTATTAAAAAAATCTTTCAAGAATAAAATATATTCTTCTGAAACTTTATTTGGGGAAGATTAACTGATTAAAGTTTAATTAATCTACTTAAATACTACTTACTTTTAGTTAAAAAAATTTTAGAAAAGCAGAGGTCAGTGTTTTTATGAGGTGCTGACAGATTTATCGATAGCTTAATGTTTGGCATTTTTTAGTAATGGCACATAATTGTAAAAATTACTTGACAAATACATTGTGAACGTCTTTTTTATATAATATTTTAACTACCGAGTAATCTTAAAAATTTAAGAAAATATTCTAAGCAATCTAATATTTTATTGAATTTTACGTACTTTGGTTTCATTGTTTACTTACAAAAACAGTTGTTTAAGGAAATGTTAGAAAATTACAAATAAATTTTAAATTTACTATAGTTACTGCTCTTATTTTCTGATAATGTCATGTATGAACATCCATATTTACAAAAATTTGCACATTTATAGATACACAAAGAAAAACTCAATATTCTTTTTAAAATACTCAGGATTACTGAATTGTAATAAGCTTTTCCATTTTTGACTAATAAATATAGTTTTTACTTAATAACAATATCACCTAACCACTAAAAATTAATCAGAATTTTAAAAGATTTAAAACTTTATACATTATCATAATTAAAATTTAAAAATAATAAAATTAATTCTTGTTAAAAATGATTATTTATCAAAAAAAATTTTTTCAGGAGACAATTGTATCCATATCTCATTCATAAAATCAATTAAAAGCTTTTCTAATTAAATAATACCTTAGTTTTATTGCATTTTTTATTTTACAATTCAGAACAGATTTTCCATAACTGAGAGTCCTGTTTGACAAAAATAATGATTTAAATTGGATTTGTCCTTTATAAATAATTTTTTTTTTAATCATTTCACCCCAAGCACTGCAATAGAGCCACTAAGACGTAAGAGGTTACTGAGTTTCAGAGAATATGAGAAAGAAAAAATAAAAGCACTAAGGAGAAAGAACAATAAAAGAACAGGAATTAAGAAGACAGAAGAAAATGATTGATGTTTAAATTTTGAAGATCAAAAGTTGAATTGAATGGAAAGCAAGAAGCTGGAAGAGAGTTTCACAAACGAGATATGTGAGAAAAGAAACTGTTAGCATAGAACGTACGGTTATATCAAGCCATTTTAACAATAAAATGATGAGACCTTGCCTTAACATAAATATCTAAGCTACAAATATGTATTTCTGGAAGTTTCATTAAAAAAATTAAGTAAGTGGGGGTAAAAGATGTAAAAAAAACAAAATTACCAAGTATTTCTAAAAAAAAGAAACCATTCTAAAATAGTGTCATTCATTTGTGAATAAGTCCTAAAAAGAAAGTTTCATTAAAATCTGATAACTATCTGATTTTTGAAAGGATTTCCAAATGTGTTTTTTTTAACGCAAAAGGCGCTCAAATTTTGCATACTAAATTTATGGTCACCTGTTAACGCAAAAAAAAAAAAAAATTTAAATCAAAATCCCGAACGTTCTAGACAGGATTAAAAAATATAATTAAATAATCAAAAAAATCCTTTGGTCTTCCATCCTTTTAATAATATAAAGATTTTGAAGATAAAAGCTTGTTTTTAATAAGTTTGTTGTATTTTTTTCATCATGTACGCTCATTTTTGAGCGAATCTTTGGACTTCTTGGAGGTACCGGAATCGGGGTGTGAAACATTCGCCTGAAAAATGAGTTTTCAAAATGTCAGTTCAAATCTACGTTGCCATTGGAAATAAAAAAAACACTTTGAATTTGAACAATGATTTTTTTTTTTTTTTTAGAGTTAAAAACATTTTGGGGGTGGGTTAACTAACTTTCTATTCCTCCGTTTTTCTGATGTTAGAGATCAAAATCGCCAAGATGTTTAGGTTGTTGACAGGTCTCTGGCTTCAGTTCTAAATTCCTAGAGAAAGATTTACCAACTATGACAGACACCCGAAGAAGGCGGTAGAGTAGAACAGTCAAAATGTGGCTCTCACAACAAAGATTAAGAAAAGAGATTAAACTTTAAATTTAGAGGGTCTTTTTATTAAATCAGCGCACTGAGAAATAGTAAAAGATTCTTTTTCTTAACTTTCTTTTTTTCTGCTAATTTGAAAACTGATTTTCCCTTATGTTTTTAAAACATCATAAATAAAGACATTTTTCCTGTCAAACGTTTTCAAAAAGGATTCTTCGCAATTTTATTTTTACATCAACAACACAATAAAGGTGTCCAGTTCAAATGTCCGAACAAAACTTTTAATTAAAAAAAAAAGACTAATAAATAATGAATAAATAAATAAACAATGAAATTTTATTATTAAGAATTATTTTAAAAAAATTAAAATATAAATAAAAAACTGAAGAAAAATAAATTAAATTTTTAAATCAAATTATTAAAATTATCATAATTTTTAATTAAAATTTAAAAATATCAATTTCGTTTTTGTTTTGGTTTTGATAAAAATTCTGGGATAAAGTTTTTTTCCTGTTTTTTAAATTTTAATTTATTTTAACATTGTGATTTTTAAAAGATGAGGAAGTGAAATTATTTTTTCTTGTTTTTTTTTCACTTTTTTATTTTAAAAATCACCCAAAAAGATCTTTATTTGAAGATATTTCATTTTTTACGGTTTAATTTTTAGACGATTTTTTTAATTAAATCCAGACATCTTTTTTATTTTAATTAAAAATTAAATTATTTAAAATGCGTTTTTTTAGCTTATATTTTTATTTTAAAAGCTACTGCTTTAAGACATTATTTTTTAAATAATTTTTATTAATTAATTCTTCACTCGATCAGACTTTTCTCTTGTACTTACGTCTGTCAAACCTGCAGCTTCATCACTTAAAACATGATCAATAACTGGGATTTTCTTGATGGTCTGAAACTTTTCAGTTTCCATATGTTGTAATGTCGACATTTTCCCATGCAATTAATTAACGATGAATCCAGATTTTATTGGTATTCAAACATTAATATATTAGAATATTTAAAATAAAAAAAAACATGGAGTAATAAATTTCTTTCATCTCTTGATCATCACCAAGAGCTTTAAAAAGAAATAAAGCACAAAATTTATTTAAACGTTGCTAAGCAACGCAGAGCGAATTCCCATGTGACAACAGTTTCCGCTTTCCGGAAATAAATAAATACCGGAAATATTTTATTTACTTTTTTAGATAAATTAATTTTTTAAATAAAATAACAGTATATTTTGAATTTTATTTTTATTAAACATTCAAACACGAGAATTTTACAGTCGTTTTTTTTTTTTCTCATTTTAAATCTTGAATTAGTCAACAAATGCGGAGTTATCTCCCCTAAACGCGAAGAAGTTCAGAGCTGCCATTTTTGGTAGCTTCGTACCAAATTTGTACTTTTTGATTCATGATTAAGCGTGGAAAAATTGGTGCATTTCGGCAGTTTCTTTTCAAATGTATATTTTTGATAATTTTCTTTTCGAATCTATATTTTTTGACAATTTTTAAATCTATATTTTTAGACGATCTTTTAGTTCAGAAGTTGCGGGTCAGTGTCACTTTGTGAAACGATCACCAAAAATAGTTACGGATGGACAGACAAAAATATAAATTCCAGAGATGCGCAAAATCTTCATTTTTTTTATTAATTTTATTTTTTGAATTAGATATTATTAACCTCAACTCAATTAACTTTAATTGTAATGATAAATACTTATTGATAAATACTAATTAATAATAAATTATTATTATCAATTATGAATCATAATTTTAAAATTTAGTCCCGAGGAAGCCTGTCACCCCCTGCAATGCCCTCTCAGTCGATAGGGAGCTAGGTTCATTACCTGTTGACTGAGGTAACCTCAAAAGTGGAAATGTCGACTGGTCTGGACTATTTTGGGTTTCTGGCCCCGTGTATGCTCGTGACTCCTACTTAAACACACAGCTATGTGCAACATAGTCCGAACGAAAATACGGATAATATATAAATCAGCCAGTTATGTGCCATGCGTGATACACGCTTAGACGATCATGTATCTTTCGATACATGACTGACGAGGCAGATTTTTTTCCCCGCAGTAGATTGCTATTTCTTTCTGCGGTAGACCAGTTGCCTTCCAAGACTATAGAGCACAGTCTGTCCTGCTATTTGCCCATAGCTGGGGGAAGAAGAGGATTCACACCTTTCCCAAGGGTATTAGAACGTAAGTGAATGTAATGGATTCGACTAAATCCTTTATACAAAAAATTAATTAGTGTGCCGTGTTTATTCAGGGCTTGGATGACCATGTCTCTTCACAACTTCCTATCTTTGCTGCTCTAACTTTTGACTTTTTACCGTCCTTCTTTCATGGTACTTTGTTTTTATTTCATTTCGGCAAACGGAACTCTTCGGTGTGACCTCATCATCATCATCTTTAAAACTGTTTCGATTTGAGGTCATGAATTAACATGTTAGCCTTCTATGTCATCTGCGAGTTTGCGGATTCGTTGCAGATCTTCCTTGACTGTAAACTTCTCCAAAGGAAAATTGTGATCTTTCTGCCTTGTTCTTTGAATGTCTCGGTTCAGCGTTGTGACTATGGTGGTCAAGTGACCTCTTAACTTTTTGAAGTCAGTCTTTTCAAAGTAAAACTCCAAAAAACAACAAAAAGTAAAACTCTTTGTTAGCTAACCTAAAACAACACAATTGAGAATATTAATTCTGTCTGTCGTTTCAGAGATATGGTTCAACAGTCACCCGAAGCAAATACTATTTCCTCCCTACTCTTGGTTGCGAGATGTTCAGTTGCATTATATATCGTGACTTAAACTTACTTTACGACATTCGCAACCGGAAGTAGCCTCAAAACCCGCAAATGTAACGCTCCCTCATCATAAAATCAGCACGCAGGGATGGGATGGGACAAGATGCTTGTTTTGCTGAGACGGAGGAGATTATGCGTTTTTAGTATGTTCCCCACTCCCTCCCGTTGCTTGGACAGAATCCTTAGATCTCTTCCCTTGCGTTGTTTCTCGAGATTTATTGCTCGAAAATACAGCAATTGTGACACAAGGCCAAAAGAAGGGCATGGATTGAGGTTGGTCGTCATTAATGTGTTTTAGGAAGATTTTTTTTAAAAATCAAGGTTAGTCCCATTCATGCAAATCAAGCTCGCCGTAGTCACCCACCTTTAGTTGGTTGAGAATTTATCAATATTAAATAGACAAATACGTAATTATATCTATTATTATATAATTATATATTATATTATTATAATATATATACGACAACTACATTATCAAGACATCTACACATATCTGACCATTCGTCCATTGCGAGACATTTACACCAACATTCCTGTCCACATTCACAGTATAGAAAAATACTGATTAAGAACACAACTATCCTACACCAAGAAAATAACAAATTAAAACTACAGATCCTCGAAACAATCTACATTAAAAAATTGAAGCCGAATAGAATCAGATACAAATAATGTAACAATGTTCTAAAATGTTTATAAAAAAAAGCAGTTTTCACGCTTTAATGCGCGCTTGACCATGACATTCCAACATAAAAGAAAAAGAAAATCCATAGTGAATAATTTTTTCACGTTCTAATGAACGCTAAAGCAAAACAGCCGTTGCATTTAAACGCAAAAAGAACAAAAATTCAGTAATGGATAGCTACAGATAGTTTCTTACCTTAATAGTTGCATCCCTGATTATGATCTCAGAAAGAGATGGAAAGTATTTCGGAAATAAAAGTGATTTACACTGTTACAGTGCATTTCTTGCATCATTTGATTGTAATACACGGAAAAGTATCCGCGAATATGAACGGATTGTGATAAAAATAAGCAGACATAATGCTTGTAATTTATTTAATCTGATATATATATATATATATATATATATATATATATATATATATATATATAATATATAATTTAAAGAAAAAGACCACTTTAAGGCTTAAAGTGGTCTGTTTTTCTTTAAATTAAATTATTCGCTCTGATTTAACATTATGATTAAATTATTCGCTCTGATTTAACATTGAGCTCTCCGGATTTCATCTTCCTTGGGATTATCCATGCGGATTACCAAGATTTTCATTACTTAACTATATATATATATATATATATATATATATATATATATATATTGTTAGATATAACAATCAATGAATGTCTATTATGTTTGATCATCAGCCGTTCTAAACTCCGTATATTTGTTTTAATTTCAGGTGAAAATAAAGACAAAGACATTTGGATATGTTTTTATTAAGCTGTTCCTTCATCTAAGCTTTCGGCTCAAATGTGCCATCTTCAGAGTGGTTATGTGGACATTTAAACAAAGATATTCACCATCAAAGATGATATTCTCTTATGTTGACATGCGACGAATAGCAAAATAGCAAATGTCGCGGAATAGCAAACACAGGTCTTTAATTCATGATGCGGTTCTATGAAATCATACCACATGAGAGACTGAAATATTAACAACAGAATCATATGTCTCGATGCAATGCAATGTGTTGTGACTAGTTTGAAATGTAATTTTGTTGAGTGTAGGTTGCTTCGTTTTAATGTAGATTGCTTCTAATATCTGAAGGTTCCTCTTACTGTGTGTATGAGTGAGTATTGTTGTGTTATCAATTAATATCTGTCTAATATTACATACATGGCTATGTTTTTCTATGAAATATTGTTTAATATATATATATATATATATATGTGTGTGTGTGTGTGTGTGTGTGTGTGTGTGTGTTTGTGTGTGTGTGTGTGTGTGTGTGTGTGTGTATAATAAAATCATATATAATATATTTACTTATTATATAATATATACCTATTATTATATCTATTATTATGTAATAATTTCTCTGAATTAGCCCATAGAAAAAGACAATATGTATAAAGGAAAAAAAACGATAGTTTTAGCCGACGCGTTTCGTCCAATGTGGACTTTTTCAAGGCAAATAAAAGGAGATAAATTTATTGAAAAAAACTGAAAAATTACGTTAATTGTTTTTATGTTTGAAAAGAACATTTTCACATGTGAAATATTGTTTGTATTGTTGTATTGACGGATTTAACTGTTTTCTTTTGATTTCTTTATATATGTGTTGTGTACGTTGGCTTGGGAGAGTAGTGATTCTTTTAGGAAAGGTGATATTGGGAAAAACTGAAGCGTACATTAATATTTGAATAATATTCAATGACGGCACTGTCGAGGATTTTCGGATTTTCCTTCTGAGAGAATTATTTTCGTTTTTTATAAATGCTACACTCATAAAAGATTTAATTCGGATTTCAAACAAAATCCGGATAAGTTAATCTAGTTTGAAAAGGAAAACCTTTCTTAGATTTATGAACCAATCAGAACGACACTAAAAAAAAAAAAGAAAAAGAAAAAATAAGCCAACCTCATTCAACTAACCAACTATAAGGAAAGCTGTCCACCTGATTGGTTGGTCGAAATATGACTTCGTGGCCTAGTGATTATGAATATACATATATTTTTAGTGATGGTGAAATTTTGGTCGCCCTGTTGTTATTTGTTTATTTATTTTTTATCAGTTCACCACAAGCAAGGTAATAATTCCACTAAGACGCAAAGAGCTACTGGGAGTGAAAGAGGATGAGAAACCTTAGAAGGAATAATGAACCGGGAACCCAATCCTAAACAGAGAACAAGGGATAAACCTCTACTCCTGTTCAAAAGACCGGAGAAGATTGTAAACCGGCTGATAAGTGACATTTATTTTATTTTTCTATTAGTATATACCTTATGTTGTTAAGATTATGTCTGCCGATATTAAATGCTGATAGGCCTTCTAGCTACCTTAGGGTCATTTCACTGTGTAGGATAAACAATTCCAATAGGAAGAAGCCACCTTGTCTTACTTAGATGGGAACGATATGTCAAAAAGAAGAAAAATCCAGGATTTACAAACGATGTCGATTAAATTTTGACCTCTGAGGACAAAAAGAAATTTAAATAAATGACTGTAAAGAATGAAGTAATGTAGTGGAAAGACTACACTGAATCCATTGCTAGGTCAGCTGTTAATAAAGTCGGTTCACTATGTCGGGCGAGACAGTTTTTCTCTCCAGAATCTATCTTACATATCTATAAGTCTATAATTCGTCCATACTTAGCATATTCCTACCACATATGGTCCGGTGCCTCTGCTGTTTACTTAGATCTCCTTAGAAGAATCAGCAATGTTATCGGTCTGTCGGCTAGGCTCTAGTTACTTTCCCATCGCCGTAAGGTTGCCTCTCTGTGTCTTTTATATAAATACTTTCATGTTAATTATTCGGATGTGCTCTTCGCTATGAATTAAGGATGGGGGGGGTATTACTAATATTATTTTGTTTAGTTTCTTGTAAATAGATTTGTATTCATATTGTAAATACTTATTGGGCTAGTTTTTAAATTGTTGTTTTATCCCCCCCCACCACCACAAACAATGAATTGTACATATCGGGACTAGTTAGGATTTTCATAGAGACAATGAGGTATTATGGCGAATGTAGTAGGAAAGGTAAGTAAGAATGCTTTGTTTTGTGTTAGGAATATTGTGCTATGTTTGGATCAGTGTTTGCGGCTAGCTAAGTTTAAATTTAAGACAGAAGAAGACCGTCTTTTGCACCATTCCCCATTTTTGGCCTCATACCAGTTTTTCTGTACATAGTAGAAATAAATATAAATATCGCTCTTCGCTATGGTACCTACCCTTTTTTAATTTAAGCGCAGCACTAGACTGATGCCAAGATCTCATCAATTTACAGTTAAGCTGGCTAAATGTTGCAGTAAATTTTATGCTAACAGTTTCATTCTCGCACTTCTCGCTTGTTCCCTCTCGGCTCCATGCTTTTCAGCCAACTTTAATCTGCAAAAATTTAAATGCAATGTCAATCACTATTGACTGCCCTCCTAATTACTCTCTTCTCTTTCTAATCATCATTATTGTTTCTGTTTCTAATTCTTCCACACCCTGTAACCCCTTGTGCTTAAGTGCTCTACTGCCTTGCGTGGAGTGATAGCGATTAAAAAATGGATGGTACCGATTAAATGAAAATACATGACTTAATATTTGATTCTCCAAATATTTCGTCAGTTACACTCAGCCAGTCTCACTCCTCCAGTCCGACACACCGACCCTATATTCTCCCTCTGCTGTATGTGAGAAACTGTCTGGACGGTTATTTAAAGGATGTTCGAAAGGTGGACCCTACATTCTCTCCATGCGATATGTGAAAGACTGCCCTTCAACGCCTGGTCCTTTTGTTTATATATCCAGCTAGCCAACATTCTCATTCTCTCGCTTGCAATAACGAAGGCTTCTACATTCGGTGGCCGGGAGTAACCCTAGATCAATACTGCACTTGGCTTCCTTTGACAAAGTAGGGTGAAAGTTTTGCGCAATGTATTTGTTGAAACTTGACTAATGCATGGAATAATAATACAACACAAAATGTACTTAGAACAAAATGTATTGAAACAAGAAAGTGTACACAATATTTACATATAGTCTTTTGTATATTCTTGGGAAGACCGTTCCTGGAGAATGTGTTGACTTAGTCGCAGTCGGGCAGAGTCTCTGGATTGAATCTCTTGATTCCTCCCCTCGTCTTCCCGGTACCAACCATATTTATATGGTCGGTACGCCACTATGCAAATTAGGTGGATCCTACCACAACAGTATTTATTTTTTTATTCGGTTGATTTAGTTTGGACATTCATGAATCTATCACACCAACCATCACAATCCTGTATCAAGGTCAGAAGGTCATTAGGGTGGCATTTTGTGTCATAGCATATCTGGTCAATGTAGGTAGCTGCTGGGCGATCAACTCATCTTACTCCATGGCTTGGTGTCCAGAGCAGTAGATCACTCGCGAGTTCTTGTTTTGCTTATTATTAACCGATCTCAAAAGTGATCTTAAATCTGTTGTTAACGGGAGCAATTAATTTTTTGTTAATTTTAACGTCTCCAAGAAAAAACTGCTTTCTATAAAAATATTTCTGTAAATATGGACGCCCATACACGACATTATCAGAAAAAAAGTGATAACTATAGTAAATTGAAAGCCAAACTACCTAAAACTCAATAAACCATTAAATTACTTAGAATATTTTCCTAATTTTTAAGATTACTGGGTAATTAAAAATTATATAAAAAGGCGCTGACGTTATATTCTTCAAGCAATTTTTACAGATGTATAGGCAGTAGAAAAGAATTAGATAAACTTCCGTCTGTCAGTCAAGCTGTCAACACCTTAAATAAACACATACCGCCTTGTTAAAAATTCATTTCTGCGATATTTTAAGCTAAAAGTAAGTGATATTTGTTTCAAATCAGATTAATTAAATATTAAATCACCTAATATTCCTTAATTATAGTTTCAGAGAAAAATATATTTATTTTTGAAAGATTTTTTTAACAAAGAGTATTACATTGCGGTGACAGATGGTTAAAAATGGCATTAAAATCAGTGATTTTAGCGATTTCAAAACGAAAAATTCTTGTCAAGTTAAATTAGTTTTGAAATACAGTAAAATAAAAAATAAAAATGAAATAATAATAAAATAAAAATAAAATAAGAATTAGAAGTATTTTGCATATTGGAAATATTAAAATGAATCTATTAGCTTAAAATTAAAACTAAAATAAAAGCTTCAAGAAAGATTTTTTATTTTAAAAATTCATTTTAAACCTGAAGTATCGCATTTTTTGTAGAGGTATCTAGATTAATGTGTGCGTCTGTGTGTGTGTGTGTGTGTGTAGATGGGGAGACTACGCCAGGAAGGCCGATTTGCAGTAACAAATCGATGTTGGCCTGTGTCAGAAATGTCTTCAACTGATCCTTGATACATCGTTTTGGGCCTCCACGTAACCTCTTGTCGCTGACGAGTTTTCCAGACAGGATGATACATGGAAGTAGAGTGGGACGCATTCTGGACACGTGACCCACCCAGCGGAGGCGATGTTGAAGGATTTTTCTGAGGTGCTGCCGATAAACTAACTTTAAATTCGACCTTGTGTCGTCGGCACCCGCTCGCATCCAAGAATCGGGTTCGTTATCCTCTCTCTCTCTTTATTCCTTTTCTCCCCACTGGTAAAGGTGGCGGAGATCGTTGTGAAGGCGTGAATAGTCATGAGCAGTCGTCATAGAGGAATGTGGGTGGTGGACGGTACTGCGCGGGCCGGGCCCTCTTGACAGCATATCGCAGATCCTCTTCATGTTGACGGTTGGACTCGAAAGTTTCGGTCCCCCACCCCCTCGGATGGTCCTACGCCAGGAAAGCCAATTTGAAAGAACGGTTTCCCAGGTCTCAGGTATATGAATTTCCAATAATATTCCTTAACTTTCAATTTGTGTTCCGTGCTCTTCCTGTGTTGGTATTATTTGCGGCTTAAATCGCCATAAGGCAAAGCAGTAATAAGGCAAAAAGTTCACAGACTAAGAACCGGTGTTGACTCAAAAGCGCGAATTCAGATAGACGAACATAGCGTTCTCGCTTCAACAGAAGACAGACCGGGACTGGGTCAAATGAAACCGAGAAGTTCTCTATCTTATTCGCTAGGAAGAAATCCCAGAATGCTTTTATGTGGTTTTGCTTATAAATTAGGGAGGGGGGATTTTGAAGATATTCTCAATTAAGACTAACCAACAAGAGTTTTTATTTTCTATGAATTACAAAGTTCGATTGTTTTCTTGTTCGGGGTATTGTATATCAGTCGTTCAGAGTACAACCCAAACTTGCAGTCGAGATAGAATCGGGAGAGAAATATTCCCCGAATTATCGCATCCTATTAATCGAGGGTTAGTCTCTGTTGCTGGATTCGTCTCTGGCCGAAGGCATCGCTGTTGACGGAAGCGTCTTGCTGTCATTGCGCATCTCCTAACCAGCTTGCATGCCGTGGGGAACCATCGCTAATATTAGTCGGATCGGCTTTTCGTGGGTGAAATCAGCTTTGGCTTTATAGTGAATCAGTGGCTTAGAAACGGCTACTGCGAAAACCGTATGAACTTTTTTGTGACTAGTCAGAAAAGATGCTTTACGATCATGGAGTTTTTGGAAGTGGAATTGCATTTTTTTTCTAATATGATCTGTGGATGCCGAAGTAAGCACTCCTGTTTGAGTTAAGGAATTGGCGTTCCAACAGTACACGACAATAGCAATGACAAGATAGTTTTTAAAAAATAAATAACCTCCGCAGTTATCGAACATGGCAGACAAATTTTACGAGAATTAACTATGGCTGCGATACTTTGCGAGATTTTCTTTTTTTCGGAAATCTAAGTTTATTAAAATATATTGATTTTCTAAGCATGGCTTAACAAGGCCGAAGGTATGGGGGGCCCAGTGAAGATCGAACTCACTACTCAGTCGTAATTGTTCTAACAAGACAAGCTTGCTAAGCATTACGCCACTTAAAATATATATTACTACTACATTACTCCATATAAAATCACGACAGCAAAAAAGACTACATAAAATAGGTGGGTATGAGCGCCTCTTGGAGTGACTGACCATCCCACCCGTCCCAGAATTGCTAATGCATATTTATTATTGTGAAGCATTTGCAAATACAGAGCTGAGTTAAAATATAGACTTAATAAAAAAAAATGACTTCGTGTCTGTCACAAAACAACATAACACATGACTGAATTTTACAAATTTACTTCCTGAATTTCTGGGTTGAGGGATTGTCAATATTTATATTCAGACTAAATGATCTCATCTCTGTTGTTGTTATCACAGTGTTTCAGCCATTATTCCCTCCTGCCCTTCTTCAGGCGTCTTTTGATTCAGGTGTAGCGGACCCCCGAGCGACTCCGGTTCACAAAGGGGTCATGAGGTCACAAGAAGGCCCGCTAACATTTTCGAAGACGTTAAATCTGACGAGGTGTAACAATATAGACGACAGAACGAGGATATATATGATATATGCTAATTTATTCTAGAAAAGGTGGTCGGAACGGTAGAGGTGCAGAAGTTCCGGTGCAGGCATTGATGGTCGAGGTAGGCCGTTACAGGATGCAGGTGGTCGCTGGTGGTCGTTGCAGGTGATCGCTGTTGGTCATGCAGGTGGTCGCTGCTGGTCGTTGTAGATGATCGCTGTTGAGATGACCACTGTTGCCGTGATGATAACTGTTGGTTGTTGCAGTTGATGTTGGTCGTGGCCGGGATGATCACTTTCGGTTGTTCTAGTTGATGTTGGTCGTGGCCTGGATGCCAACTTGACGTGTTGGGAAGGAAAGAGGACCTGGCGTTTTTCGGGCATGTCACAGGTCCAGTGCAGGCGTTGCGTGTTTCCGGTCGAGTCCGATATTAGTAACCTCCCGTAACATAGTGTACGGGAAAGGTTATGGACGACGTGCAGGCAGCCAGTAGGGACGAAATGCCGAGCGTCGAACGGGGGCTAGAAGTAGTAGGCGAAGGAGAGAGAGAGAGAGAGAGAGAGAGAGAGAGAGAGGTTTCCAACTATCATCATGTTGGCAGACAAAAAAAATGGGAGCGTAACTTATAACGCAACCCGTTGATCGACGTTCCTGGTCGCGAAGGCAGAGGGGCCGCGTATCCGACCGTTTCAGTCGCCGAGGGTATTTACCCGACTCCCACAGGGTCAGGATGTGACACAAGGTCGGTTTAACGTGTTTCCACTCAAAGGGCCAAAAGGTTCCAAATTGGTCTTAGCATGTCCAAGCTGGTCAGAGCCTAGTCAACGCTGGTCATGGCTGGTCTTAGCTAGTCCAGGTCGAAGCCAGTCCAAACTAGTCGTAGCCGTGATCGAATCTCAGCCAAAGGCCTAGAAACGATCCTTATTTGTCAAAACTGGGCGAAATCCGCCAAAGCGGAAGTCTCCGACCGTGATTTATTTTGTAAAAATACAAAATTGTGGCACAAGGCCGAAAAGAGGGAGGAGGTAAAAGGCTGGTCTTCACTAACTATCTTATACCTAGCTAATTTGATTCACGACCCATTCAGACATTACAATTTACTCATTCACCATAAGAACTCGTCCGTCACCAATCAATCCTCCATGCACCATAATACCACATCCACTCTAGGGAGACCTACAAAACGCGCCCCGTGTCATAATAATTTAATGATCCTAACACATATGTACAAAAATTCTAAAATGAAAAGATGAGAGTGGGGGGGGGAGATGAACCCAATAACGAACTAAAATATTAACATAAATGAAATTAAACGTTAACTGATGTTAGTAGGGCCCGTTCCCTCAAAAGGCAGGGAGACCACTGTATTCTGCCCATTGGAACAAAATCAAGCAGCTCTCTCACTAAGGTAGTGGGAAAGGTGATAAAAAATCATACGGATATGGGGAAGTATAAAGCTGACCCAGTCGAGATAGAAGGGGGGGGGCAAAAAACAAACTGGGGAGGTTGGGAATCTCAGGCTGGGTGAAGTCGCCGACCCGAATTTAGTGTGAAGTCACTGTCTTGTGGTAAGGAAGACCAGCAAGAGAATTGGGTAACCTAAACAGTAAAGTATCTATAAAAAAAATAAGTCGAGGTTAGCTAAAGGGAACTAAGGCCTAAAAATGTCTAGCAGTATATTACAACTAGGTTTGTAATATAACTTAACTAAAAAAGGAACTTGCTAGTCTCTACCACAGGTTAACAGCACAAACGAGAGGTCAAGGTCGAAATGACCTGTTCTCTTAGTTTAAGGAGCGAAGGAGGAGGTAACTCCGACACAGGTAATCTTCAGCGAATTTTAAATTGAACTGTTTATTTATTTTTTATTTGTTTTACAATTCCAACAATTTTGAAAGTTCTGGAGAGGGAGGAGGATTGATTTATATAGTAAGCTGAAACAAATTAAAATTCACATCTAATACAGAACTATTTTAGAGCCAATAAGAAAAGATTCTGTCGAACTTAAAGCTTCTCATTCGAATTTCAAAAGATTCAGTCACCAAAATCTGGGTAAATTTCTCTAGTTTGAAAAGAAAAAACGTTTTTAAATTTATGGGCCAATCAGAACAACTCTAAAAAAAAAAAAAAAGCCAATCTTATCCAATTTTATATAAGGAACATTGTCTAATAGTAGAGCCAGAATCGAGTCTGTTCGTTTGTCTTTCCGGGCCGTACACACACACACACACGATATATATATATATATATATATATATATATATATATATATATATATATATCACACACACACACACAATCACTCTATCACTGAATATATGAGCCATTCAGTCAAAGTAAGTACTGTATTAACATTGTCATATATTTTAGAAATTAGAAGCTTTTAGTAACTTGAAACAAATTTAAATTTAAATCGAATAAACAATTATTTTAGAGTCAATAAGAAGAACCTCTCGCGAACTTAAAGCTTCTAATTCAGATTTTAAAGAATTATTCAACCGACAAAATGCAACTAAGTTCGAAAAACAATATCAGAACAACTCTCAAAATACAGCTATCTGATCCAACTAACCTTTATATAAAGAACGCTATCCACCAGTAGAGTCAGAGTCGAGTCCATTTGTCTCTTTATCTTTGCCGTAGACACGTACACACATTCACACCGAAAGCACTAGTCATTCAGTCAAAGAGAGTCAACACTCCATTTTGTAACCTACCCACACTCACAGCGTTCGTATGACTTTACTTTTTCTGCGGCTAACTGTAATTACTTGTTCAATAAGAAAAGGTATACATTTCGCTTTACACCGTCTTCAAAGACGAAAATTTTGAATCATTTGTTAAAACAATTACTTCAACTTTTATTGAAGCCACAACTTTGATCCTCATATTTTTTTTCTTCACGCATAATTTAAATTTAATTTCACCCTTTTGTTTTTTTCACTCAGTTATCACAAGAAGGCTATTTTGGGTGAGATGGAAAACAATTTATCTGGTGTCATAAAAAAAGTGATTGCCAACCCTGGCACTAATTTTTAAAAAATATATAAAAAAAATGTTTTAGATACTTTTTAGTTTAATTTATTCAGACATTTTTCTCACGGGTAGAGGGCACGAAATCAATAACGTCTGTTCAGTCAACTTTAATTACCACTCCATAATTTTTTTTTTTTTTTTTTAAGAATTGAGTCATGGATTCTTTACGTGTTGAATAGTAAACTTTTTTTAACAAACAAAATCTAGAGAAAGCAAAGGAAGATCAAAGAGAAATAAATTAAATTAAATAACTCGTTTCTGCAGAATTTTTAAATTATTAATTAATTACCGAAAAGTAAAAATATATATTTTAATAGACTGCCAAATGTATAAAATGAGACATTTTAAGTTTCGAAACAAAAATCTAAAAAGTTACGTTGTTGGGCGTCTGTAGTTTAAAAGAACATATCATTGTCGTTTTTTTTCTTTTTTCGTATCTATTTATAAGACTTTAAGGCTCTTTTTGTAGTATGGATGTCTAATAAAGACACTTTTTTCTTCTTGAAATGCGCCCTGGTTATATACAATCAGCAGGAGCGGAATGAAATTTCTTTGGATACAAATTTCCGTCAGATGCGATTATTATCGCCAAGTAGGAAGTAAACGAATTGGTTGAAGAGTTGGGACGCCACCAGCGGCCTTATTATCAACGAAAGCGGCGAGGTCACAATAGGCTCTTCTTGTTTGTTTGGGTTCATTTTTGGAAAAAAGGGTTAAAATGGGTTCTTCATCTTCATATTCGCCTCTTACGTCTGGTTATTTCCGTCGTCGACATTGTTGTCACTGCAGTAAGCGTTGCCGATCGACATGTGGAGTGATTGCGTTTTTGTCCGCCGTCGCAATTAGTCTGACTTTCGCCATTGTCTTCATTTATATTTTCATGACTTATCCGTCACATGCGTCTTGTGCAATAGAATGGTAAGTAAATTTAAAAATAGAGAGAGAGAGAAAAAAAAAAGAAACGAGGGAGAGAGGAGGGAATTTTGTTGTTTTGTTTTTAGTATCCCAAATTATCCCGGTTGTTGTGTAAAGCTTTTAAAGGGCACTTGATCAGTAGCCACATCTAACAAAACACGAAGAAATAAAGTCTAAAAAGACATTACTATTTTTAATTAAACAACAAAGTGTAAAAAAAAAACGCATTATCAGCAACCATTTCACGTTTATGGTTGACTGGACACACACACATCTTTCTCTTATGGACGATTTTATAAATTACTGATAATCAGAAAAAATAATTTAAATTCGATTTTGAAATATTTGCAGTATTTTATTGGAAATAATTAATTTGGAATTACAACTAAAAAGTAAAAGCTTCAAGAAATAGTTTTAACTTTTTTTAAATTAAAATGCATTATTTTTATTTTTAATTGAAGTTTAAAATGCAATACCTAAAAACATATTGCATTTTCTTTTTCTTTTCTGAAGGTACCCAATAATACTTTTCATTCAGTATATTTTTGCTAATATTTGTAATTTTTGAGTCGTATTATTTTCGTACAGTATAATTCCGTGAAAATAATGCACACGCGTGTGTGTATATTATGTACAGTTAAATTCATTACAATTATTACATAACTTATCGTCATAAAGTCCCTCAGAGGACGAAAATGCGTTGATAAAAAGTTTTCCTTTCTTTGTCTTTTACTCTTTCTTTATTCATTATTCTATTGTCGATTCTTTTTCATAAATCAAACTTGTTTGCGTATATATACATACATACATACACACACATAGATGTGTGTGTGTGTGTGTAAAAATTCAAATAAAAAAATGATAATATAAATTAAAAAGACAAAAAGGGGAACTTCTTTACCAACGCGTTTCGTCCAATGAAGAACTTTATCAAGATAAAGAGATTTTTATCATTTTATTTGTAACTTTTGTATTTATTTTAAAATCTCCACATTTGTCATGATAAAGTTCTTCAGGGGACGAAACGCATTGGTAAAGAAAAGTTTTCTTTTTTTTTTTTTACTTTTTGATTTCATTGAAATTTTTCTAATGCTCTTTAGTCTTACAGTTTTATATTTTGGGGAAAGACTGAAGAGAGTGTGGACACTCTCCATAAATGATTATTGTCCCACACACGCTTTCGGGAAATTCATGAGCCATTTTCAAGAGTTCCTTTGTTGTGTTTCATTTCATTCATTGTTCGTATTATGTTGTTGTTGTAGTAGTAGTAGTATGTTATTTTTTTTCTTGTCTGTCACATAATGTATTAAAAAATATTTTAAAGAAAGTTTGCTACACAAATATACATTTAAACTAAACACACACAAATATTTGATAACAAATAATTGTAATGCTATATTCATGGGTAAAAAAAAAGCAATATCAGATCAGCGATAGAGCGTGTGTATTAAATTAAATACAAACGTGGGCACTGAAGTCAACACCGAGTGGCGACAATCTGTTTCATGCTTGAACGCAACCTTTTTAGACCTTGTGTGTCTGTGTGTAATTAATTAATAAAGGAATTTGTTTAATTTTTAATTTTAATCCGACATTATTTCATATTATTTATTAGTAGTGTTCAGTAATTCAAAAATAAAAGAGTTTTAAATTTTAAAGTAATATGAATAATGACAAAAAAAAAAATGAAAATTTTTCTTTACCAACGCGTTTCGTCCTCTGATCAAGAAATGCGTTGGCAAAAAAAGTTTTCCTTTTTTGCCTTTATTGTCTTTTTAGTTTTTACAGATTACAATTACATTTTTACAAATTATATTTGAATTTTTTACATTTTAAAATTGATTGAAAATAATGCAAATCAGTAAAAAAAATAATTTTTATGCTGTCTGAAAAAGTGACACTATTTTTTTTTTTTTTTTTTTTTTTTTTTTGTAATTGTACGTAGTGACCTCCTTACTTGCAACAACTTTAATAGTTTGGGACGCTAAACTACAAGATCGTCCAATGGCAATTGTCAAATTGGGTGTTTGTTTTTTTGTTTCGTTCTAGATTTTTGTTTTATTTAGTTTTAGTAACCACTCCCACACAACAACCTAAAAATATTTGCTGTTTTTTGGGGGGGGTTTTCTAGTGTGCTTTCTTTTTTTTTTTCTTTTTTTTCAGGAGTCCTCACATAAATCATACATAATTTTTTCCTTTTTTTAAATATTTGCTTTGTTTTGTCGATATATTTTCTGTTTTGGGCGAACAATACTGTTGTTGAGCCGTTCTAATTGCTGATGTGCGGCGAAGAGACAAAAAAAGACAAAATAAAGGGATTCAGTGAGAAAATAATAAGTTAACCAAACCTTTTGTCCGACATATCATTTAATAATTTCAATTAACTAATTATTTAATTATTCAAATAAATGTAATATTATCATTTCTTTTAATCGGTAAAGGTACAAAAAGAATTATTTTTTTGGAAAACATCAAAATAATCAAACATTAACTATTTTGAATATTTATTTATTTGCTTATTATAAGCAATTTAATAACCAATAATTTTAAATAGTATATTATATAACTATGATACTAAAAGTGGAAAAGTTGCGTGCGTGCTTGTGGGGTGCGTCCGTCTGGCGCATAATTTTTTTAAGTGAATAAGATTTAAAAAATACGAGTTGTTTAGTCAGTAAGTATTTTTATTTTAATTTCTTCAAAGAGACAATTTTTTTCTTTGTTGTTTCTTCCAATTGTTTCTATATTATTTATATTTCAGCTTTCTTTAAACAAACAACATTTTAAATTCAAATATTTAGAAAATATTTTTAAGTTAATCTTATTTAAAACTAGCAGTAGAGCCCGGCGTTGCCCGGGGATGTAACAGTAAGAGGTAGATCAAGTATCGACCATCATAAAGACTGAAAAATAAAATTGACAAAGATTATTGTTTAAGGTTGACGGACACGCATGTCTTAATTAGTTTTTTTTTTTTTTTTGTTTTTTTTACAAATTGGCCAAACTCAAACAAAAATATTGTTTTCAATCGTTATGAGTCTACCGATTGAATAGAATTTTATTATAAACAATTGTCTTGTAAATGGAATTTTTAAAGCATTCTGAATGTAAAAATTAAAAAAAAAAGTGTGCAAGACAATAACACTACCTGCCAAAAAAAAGTGGAGTTTTGTTGAAATCGGTTGAAAAATGTAGGAAATCCGATCCCATATATAAACGAACACACACACACACACACACAAACAAACTGGGTTTTATAATAAGTATAATTCGATATGAGTTGTCACCCTTTCATTCTCGCGATGACTCTTAATCGTGTTTTCAAATTGATTTCGTGCAAAAACAATTGTGTTTTTCCAATTTTTGGCGCTGTCAGAACCACCGCAATGTAATTTTACGTAGTCCTGTGAAGTTTTGTTGAAATTAGTTGAAAAATGTAGGAAATCCGATCCAATATATAAACGTACACACACACACAACCTGAGTCTTATAATAAGTATGATTATTTTAAATGAATAAGATTTAAAAATATGAGTTGTTTATACGGTAAGTATTTTTATTTTAACTTTCTTCAAACAGACAATTTTTTTAATTAATATATTTTAAACTTAAAGAGATGCCGCTTTGCTGCTTCGACCAGTTGTTTGTAGATTAATTATTTATATTTCAGCTTTCTTTAAACAAACAATATTTAAAAAATATTTTTGGCATGTTTAAAAATATTTAAATGAATATGATTTTAATATATTTTTTGGCATATTAAAAAATATTTTTAAGTTAATCTGATTTAAAGTTCAAGTTTACCCCGGAACCGGAAGTTCTATTTCTATTAAATGCAGTAAACAATCAGTAAAGCGTTAAGCATGAACTTGTAAACCAGGTCAATGATGACACGAACGAATTGAAATATTTAACTGAATCGTAATAAGATTAACTTTCATTTCAATGGAACGTTGAAATGAACTTCAATGTTTTATAACCTGAACCGTCAGTGACCCAACGGATCACGGGTAGTCTAGTATCGTTTAAAATTTGCTATATTTGTGGAAAAAGTGCTAAATATCAAGACTAGATCATTTGTAGATAAAATCAGTGTAGACAAAGAAATCAACACTGCATATGTAGCGATGCAGCTCAGACCAGACACCGGGTTCGTTCTAAGGATGCAGCTTCTTCCAGTCAAACATTTGTGTCTTCAAAACATAACACTTTAGCCAGATCGTTACCCACGAAATAAAACCATGATACAATTATAGCAGTAGCCAAATTGTATTCGATTGTAGCCTTCTGCTGTAGACGAGCGACGCAGAGTTGGGGCGAGGTGAAGGCAAACGGTCACATTCGTGTGCCTTCATTTTCGCTTCACGGCAAGCGGTTCTCTGTTGTCTTTGTCCTGTCACCTTTCATCTTTTTAAAAAAAAAAAAAGCCATTCATCACGCCCGCTCCACTAAGCTGAACCTCTTTGTCAGAGCCGTTTGACATGTTTCTTGTGAGATCTACCTCACTGATAATAATAGTCGAAAGAATTTCTGAAACATCTTTCATCTGTTTTTTTCCAAGGCTATAGAACCCGGTCTGTTCTGCTATTTACCTATAGCTGGGGGAAAAGAGGATTAGAAGGGTATTAGCATGTAAGTGAATGTAATGGATTCGGTTGGAATTCGAACTCAGCTCACCAATTCCTTAATCTAGCCTTCAATTAAAGCTAAAATGAAAGCTTCAAGAAAGTTTTTTTAATTTTTTTGAATTCATTTTACCTTAAGTATCGTGAATTAGTGGACGTACTTTTATATATATATATATATATATATATATATATATATATATATATATATATAGAGAGAGAGAGATTTTATGTTTATTATTATTATTATGTTTATATTTATTTTTATATATTATGTTTTTATATGTTTATATTTATTATTATTATGTTAATTATTATGTTTATAAATATAAAAAATGTCTTAAAATAATTGTCGGACTTTGTCCATTTCATAATGTGTGACGTCATTTGTTTACATTTGGATACGCATCGAACAGATATGAATGTATGAGAGAAAATCATGGGGAATTGTAACTTAAAAACAGTAAAGTCGATCTTGCTAACCGAAACGCTCCTCTGTGGCTCAATCGGTAGAAGCCCCTCAGGCTATATGACGGTTCCGTGTAGGATACAGATTCGATTCCTATCGGAGGACGCATATTTTCTATGAAAATTTCTCGGACATTCAGGCCGGTAAATGTCATTAATACTGTTTATTACAAACAGAGCATTTACTTAAATATTTGCATCTATAAAAAGAACGTATAAACGTAAAAAATGTCTTATATATATGTGTGTGTGTGTGTGTGTATAAGCTAAGTGGCAAATTTTATTTGCATTAATCTTCTTATATACAGATGATTTTTAAATATATGCGTGTCTGTGTATAAAATAATCAGATATAAATGTCCTGCGTCGACTTGGTTGCCCAAGAAGACACTTTGATGTTCTTCAGTCTTTTCACAATGAGACGGAAGTCCCAGTTAAGGTTGGTGGTCTACTTTATGACCCAATTAAGGTGACTACGAGTGTGAAACAGAGTGACCTAGTAGCACTTGCGCTGTTCACAATCTTCTTTTCTGTGGTTTTATTTAAAGCCTTTCCAGATTCTCCGCACGGAATCCACATTCGATATCGCACATCTGGTAGACTATTTAATCTTCGACGTCTGTCAGTTATCACGAAAACCTTTCAAGTGTTGTTAGAGACCTTCTGTATGCTGACAATTGTGATTTAGTATCTCACAACGAAGAGGAAATACAAATATTGATGTCTAGACTGTCAAGCTTTGGGCCTCACTATCAGCCTCGATAAAACAGTCGTCATATTCCAACCAGCATCAGGTCAACCGTATATTGAACTTTCAATGTTATGTAGTGATTTTCCAAGCATAGCTTAGATGTGGCACAAGGCCGAAAGTATGGGGAACCCAGTGAGAATCGAACTCATGACTCAGTTGTAATTGTTCTAGCGAGACAACTTTCAATGTTATGTATATGACCAGAGGTTGCAGGTTAAGTTCACCTACTTAGGCATTACCATCAACAGGCAATGTAACCTGAGTGATGAAATAACAAATCAGGTATAAAAGGCTACTGTGGCCTTCACTGGTCTGAAAGATCGGGTATAGAACCAGCGAGGTTTGAAACTGGACACCAAGGTATCAGTTTATATCGCGTGTGTTCTTATTTGCCTCCTGTATATGGGCCACATAAGGAGGCACGGTGGAGTAGTGGGTAGTGGCTCGGGTTGAGGAATCGGAGAGCTAAGTTCGAATTCTAGTCGAATCCATTACATTCACTTACGTGAATGTCATTAATACTGTTTATTATTATTATTGTTTTTTGTTCAGTACATTCCCTTAGTGGTTCATTACCCGAGACCTAGGATAAGACAAAGTAGTAAATATATGCATTATGTTCAGGGCCGGCTCAAGGTGCTGGCAGACACCGGAACCGCCACAATGCTTCCATGTCATGTGTTTGAGATCTTCCAAAACTAAGGCTTTTTAAAAAACATACTTGCGATTTGTCCATGGCACAGGACCGATTAAATTCTTTGGCTATTTTGTTAACAGAAAATGATCTTGTAAAGAAGATAGGTGTAGAAATTGTCATGAAAAGATTTGCAGACGTAAAGATTAGAAAAAAAATATTTTAGGTAGGATAATGAAGGAGGCACGGTGGAGTAATGAATAGCGGCCTGAGGATTCGAAAAGCCGAGTTTGTATTCCAGTCGAATCCATTACATTCACTTACATGCTAATACCCTTCTAATCCTCCTCTTCTCCCTTCTTATGGGTAAATATCAGGACAGGCCCGGTTCTATAGCCTTGGATGACAACTGGTCTACCGCTGAAAGAAATAGCAACCTACTGTGAGAAAAAATTTTCCTCATCAGTCATGTATCGAAAGATACATGATCGCCTAAGCGTGTATCACGCATGGCACATAACTGACTGATATGGGTCACATACAGACGACACCTTGTTAACCGCGAACGCTTCCACCAGCGTTGTCTGGGATACATACTGGGCATACATTGACTGTCTCATACACCTGACACAACTGTCAGCAGCATTGAGGCCCTAATTCATTGGCTTAGATGGTTTGGTTTGTTTTACGGTATATAAACCTCAATGGGCCATTTAATGCCGACAACTTTTTTTTTTCTTGGTAATATTCTTGTTTTGTCAAAAATCTATTTCTGTTAATATTTTTTCCTCAAAAATGTATAGCTGGTAATATTATTTTTCAAAAAACGTATAGCTGGTAATATTAATTTTTCAAAAAAGTATAGTTGGTAATTATATTTTTTTCAAAAACCTATAGCCGGTAACACTATTCTTTCAAAAAAACGTATAGCTGGTAATATTCTTTTTTCAAAAACGTATTATCAGAGGCCTTGCTGTTGGACGTAGTTTATCGTCATACCCAGGACGCGGATGTAGTCTGGGTGTTAACTATTTGCCCATAGCTTGGATCCTAACAGGTGCTACCACCGCGGGTCAGGGTGGACCTGGGAACACCAGCAAGAGGTGGTTTCACGCTCCTCAAAACCTCTTGATCAGAGGCCTTGCTGTTGGACGTAGTTTATCGTCTTACCCAGGACGCGGATGTAGTTTAAAAGATTCAAGGACTGTGTGAAGAACTCTCTGGGCGCTTGCCACATTACTAAAGGACGGATAAAAAAAAAAAAGAACTGCTTGTGATAGGAGTGACAGGAGGCTGACTGTTTATAGTGGTTGTGGGCGTTTTGACAAGAGGTCAGTAGAATGGGCACAAATAAAACGAGCTGCGGGAAAGAGGGAATTAGTCGATCCTGAACTTAATTGGGGTACACATGTGATCAGTGCAAATGAGTTTGCTTATCTATAGCCGGTCCAGTTAGCCATCGTAGATGTCACCTAGATCGAGCATCTGCCGATTATGGTGAATTAAGTTGTACTATTTGTCAGAAGGTATGCCAGAGTCGATCAGGGTTGACCCGATACAATAAAGCAAAATATCAACATTAGGAACAGCAACAACAGATACACTGGCAGCAGCTCCAAATCTTAAGCAAATCAAACTGCTCCCACTTGCTGTTTATGTCAAAAGCATTGCAAGTCCCTCGTTTGGCTTTGAAAGCCATTGCCGCTCACATAACAACTAAGAGATGATAATTTAAAATCAAAATAACATCAAAATGAGAACATAAAGGAAGAAAGAAGGTGGTCAGCGTCTTGTATGACAGCCTTAGAGAGAGATTTTTTAAATATATGCGTAAAAATTCAGATATAAATGAGAAATAATTTAAAAATTTCTTAAATTTTAAAAACTTAGCACTATTTTCCTTTTCTTTACTTTACCTCTCTGTACATACTGCAAAAAAATAAAATCACGCTTATTATAAAATCCAGGTTGTGTGTGTGTGTGTGTGTGTCTGTACGTTTATATATTGGATCGGATTTCCTACATTTATCATCCGATTTCAACAAAACTTCACAGGACTACGTAAAATTACCTCGCGGTGGTTCTGACAGCGCCAAAAATTGGAAAAACACAATTGTTTTTGCATGAAATCAATTTGAAAACACGATTAAGAGGCATCGCGAAAATGAAAGGGGGACAACTCATATCGAGTTATGCTTATTATAAAACCCAGTTTGTTTGTGTGTGTGTGTGTTCGTTTATATATGGGATCGGATTTCCTACATTTTTCAACCGATTTCAACAAAACTTCACTTTTGGGGGGGTGCAGGTAGTGTTTCTTATTGTCTTGCACACTTTTTTTATTTTTACATTCAGAATGCTTTAAAAATTCCATTTACAAGACAATTGTTTATAATAAAATTCTATTCAATCGGTAGACTCATAACGATTGAAAACAATGTTTTTGTTTGAGTTTAGCCAATTTGTAAAAAAAAAAAAAAAAAAACTAATTAAGACATGCGTGTCCGTCAACCTTAAACAATAATTTTTGTCAATTTTATTTTTCAGTCTTTATGATGATCGATACTTGATCTACCTCTTACTGTTACATTCCCGGGCAACGCCGGGCTCTACTGCTAGTCCTTAATAACGTTCCTCAGTGAACGTAACTCATCCGGAAAAAAAAAAATTTTGTCATTTTAATTCATATATTATCATAATTACAGTCCGTATCTAAACTAATTATCAGACCAAACAAGTTTAAAATCAGTCAAAAACAAAGAGAAAAATAAATTGAAAATTCGACAATACCGCTCAAAGTTTATGGTTTTTTGAGCAATGTAAAAACTAAAAAAGTCTTTTTACAATATTGTTTCACGTCGAGCTCCGTCAGTACCTAAACGTGTGACCGCTTTGGAATATCAGGTACCTAGTGTAAATGTGCAGGTGGTGAAAAATGGATAATGGCTTGGAGTTATAAATCGAAGATTCCAATCAAATTCGTTATAATCCTACGCGCTAATTTCCTTGGTAAGGGTATGAATCTAAGAATGACCTCAAAATGAGTGAAGATTTTCCATCCTTTTAATCAGTTGGGCATAGTTTAAAAAACTGTATTATAAATGTAGGCAGAAAAAAGCAAATGTCGATAAGTTAGTCACAAAGCACTGCTCGGGGCCCTCAATCAGGCTTGCCCTCCACCCCGGTCGTGGGGGTCGGAGAGTAGTACGCACCGACCCTGCCTAATTAAAGTTTTGCTTTTTTTTGTTGGGATGGACATTGGAAAAAGCTAACATATAACGAAATTGAAATTAATTAGGGCTAGCTTGTATTTTTTTTATTTTTATTTTTTTATCAGTATCAGATTATAGAAATGACAAGAGAAGCCAGTGCGGGTGAGAAATAATGTACCGATGACAGAAGTTTTATTTCGGTGCGTGGGAACTTGGGTTGTGACAATTATTTTACAATCGATTTTATCAACAACAAAAAGGAAATGTTAACATTTTCTTTTTTAAAGACGTTAACATTTCATTAGTTTTTACTCATACTAAGTTTCGAAAAAAAAAAAAAAAACAAACAAAAAAAAAAAACACTATAAAACTCAAGGCCCTATCTCCTCATTATGTCTCACTTTCCTAGCGGGTCATGTTATCATTAAAATTTCCTCAGGATGTGGGCTATTATATCTTTTGTTTCTTGAAGAAACTTTTTTGACGCTACACACTTCTCTTTGTTCTGCTAACCAGGACCGGCGCGTACTATCTCCCGAACCCAACGACCGGCAGGACGCAACCATGTTTTGTAGCCCCGAGCAGTGCTTTGTGACCCTCGATAGCTTATCAACATTTTGTTTTTTTTTTTACTTATACGTTACAAATTAAACTAAGGACAACTGACTAGTGTGGGATAAAAAAATTTTCGCTGATTTTGAACGTCATTCTGGGGCCTTTTTGTCCAAATTTGTGAATTTTTGTTTCTTCATAAGTCTGGAAAAACCACTAAAATTTACCGTTTTTTTTTTATCCATAATGTTGAATGTGTTAAAATTCTTCAAATTTTTAACGAGAAAAATCTCAGGTTGATATTAAAAATTGCCGTAAAACATTGTTAGATGGAATGAGCTATGAGCTGTCAGTGTTGTTTTTGTTTTAAAATTCATTTGGCGTAATTTAGATGACAATTTATCCATCGCACCTGTACTTTTTATTCAAAAAAGTTAATAGAGTTAACTTAAATATTATTAGTTCTAAAGTTTTTGTGTGTAAATTGGCGTAGAAATATATATTCTTTCATTTATTTCTTTGTTGAACGAAAGAAACCAGGTCATTGTTCAATTTTTCATTTTAACCTTTTTAGTCGTAAATATGGTGTCAAACATTGGCTCTAAAAGTTTTCTATCTTTTCTAGTGCAATGAAAAAAAAACAACTTTATGTGGTGAACGCCCAAGAGAAAATAAATGTTTAATTAATTGTTTATCTAATTTTGTTCCCCCCCCTCCCCCGAAAAAATAAAAATAAAAAATTTTAAAAATAATTAACTGCAGCAAGATCGTGAAGAAAAATGGTTTGGAGTTGGACTAAAAAAAAAAAAATCGGAAATAAGATTCTCTACGTGTTGATTCGATTTTTAACGAAAACATATGAATGAATGAATGAAAGATTATTTAAAAAGAATAAAAAAAGAAAGCACTTAATTACGAAGGAGAAAAGAAGAGAAATAGACAAAAAAAAAAAAAATAAAAGAGAAAGAAAGTAGAAACGAAGAAAAAGACCAAGTTGTATTTTTTTGAAAATCATTAATAAATAATTGAACTTAATTTTTTAAATTGATTTTTTTTTAAGAACCTCCGGTTTTTATTCGTTCAAAAATCCTTCACAGGAATTTTGAATTTTGGGTGTTGTCAGTCGTGTAGTTTCATGAAATCAGGTTTGCTTCTCTTTAAGTCCGCTTTTCTTTCCTTTTTTTTTTCACTAAAAATATACTGAAACTGAACGTAATTTAATTTACAAGTGAGTGTGACGAACAGGTTTCGTTTGTTTTATTTATTTAACCCAAATAATTAGTTTGGTGCGTTCTTTAGACATGAGATCACACTGACCTTAAAACCATGCTAAAAGCAAAAAGACATAATTGATCGATAGTTTTTAAGTGCTAACTTTACTAAAGCGGCTTATTCAAAGAATTTTGCAAATATAAACTTTAAGGAATCCTTCTGTAGGGGAGTTAAATAACTATAACATTTCATTTATTTATACAAAAATACTCGTAAATGAGAAACAACAAAAAAGTGCTAATAGCTAATTATTTATTATCTGGTTATGTAGTGCTGGAGACACGAGAGATAGCACAGAGTAAAATTGTGACTTTAGGGTCAAATGATCAAATGGATCGGAATCCGACAGAATGATAACATAAAGAAAGAATAAGTAAATTGTATACAACTACACTTACAGATTTTTCGTATACAGATGTGTTTAATGAGTTTCCAGATAATTTAGTATATTATTTTGTCATTTTTTATAAATTTTTGAGTAAAAAAGATTTCATTTATTATTTACATTATTCGGACTGTTATCCTTCACTGCCATATTCACAATGTTTCGGCCATTGTATGTTCCAGCCTTCTTCAGGTAACTGGAATTTTGAACCAAACCCTTTATTTCATCCACCAGGGTAGATTGTTCTATTTCCATATGCCATGCCTCTTCCAGGTGTCTTGGTGGATGAAATAAAGGGTTTGGCTTGAAACTCCAATCACCTGAAGAAGGCCAGAGTGGACAATGGCTGAAATGTTGCGAATATGGCAATGAAGATTAGGATAACAGTTTGAGTAATGTAAACAATGCAAGTAATCGTAATACCTCATCTCAGCGATATAGACAGATAAAAAAGATTTTTTAAATTTATTACTTTATAAAAAGGAAATAATAAATATCACATTGTACTTGGTTCACATATTTTTATAATCTTGTGAATAAACATTGTCGAGCGAATCAAAAGTGAATACAATAATAGCAGTGTCAAGGGAATAACCATCCTTTTGAAAACACCTTTTTTTTTCTTTTTTTTTTTCTTTGGTGGGTGGAGCACAAAAATAAAACATTGCAAAACTTATTTTTTTTATATTACTATAGATTAAGAGTTTAGAAATAACATAGACAACTTTTAGCTTATAACGCAATCATTAAGGACTGGTATTTCACTGTGTCTTGCAAATGTATTATTAAATTGACAACATACAATGTAAGTTTAATAAAAACAGATAAGTATGTCTTGACAATGCATATATATGCTATTAGCAGGCAGGGTAAGTTTTAATAAAGACAGTGAAGTACATCTTGACAATGTATATATATGTCACCAGCAGGCAGGGTAAGTTTTAATAAAGATAGATAAGTACATCTTGACAATGTATATATATGTCATCAGCAGGGAGGGTAAATTTTATAAAGATGTACACACGTGTACATCAGCAGAAATATTCATATATACTTAATGTGTTTCTGTATTTTTCAACTCCTGCTGAAGAATTTGGCACAGTAAAAACAGATGGATGAATTGTTAAAAACAGCTCTTATTCTTAACCACGTTTAAATTCAATATTTGCCAGGCAAATATTTCTGTAATGATATTTAATTTTTTCCACCCAGAATTAACAAATGCGCTAGTAGAGTAATGGTTAGAGGCTCTTGTGTTGAAGAAACGCAACTGGACATGCTCGGAAACAAATAAGAAATCACACTGATTTGCAGCATATCTTCAAGTCAAAATAGTTCTGATGATGATAGTGTTCTGGAGCAGGAAATGTAGATTTGTTTTTTTTACAGTTTATCAACCCTTTCTGGGTTATTTAAAGCCAAAACATATTTTGAATTGTTAGAATAATTCTTTTGTGAGTGGATATTACATGAAGAATTTTTTAAGAAGTCCTACTATTTAACCCATAGCTGGAGGGAAGAGATGGATTCATGCCTTTCCCAGAGGTTATTTGTTTGTAAGTGAATGTAACAAACTTGACTGGAATTCAAACTCAGCAGCCAGATTCCTTATTTTCATGACAATTTTTTACATGGGATATGGTGTTCTGGATGTGCAGTTGGCATAATGCATAGGGGCTGAGAACGAGAAATCAGTGAATTGAGTTTGAATTCTGATCCTTAAATTCACTTGTGCATAAATAAACTCAGCAGAGACATGAATCCAGCTCTTCTTCCCCCAGCTATGGGTTAAATAGCATGGCAGACTAGACTCTCCATAATTGGAAACCATCTCTGATTTCAAAACTGTGTGTGGTCCTTGTTAGAAACACATTTGAACTGTAACTAAAGTCTGCTCAGAATAGTTGCAGTATAAACCACGGGTCAACTCTGTGGGTGTTGAAGAAACACGAATGGGCCTGAGCAGATGGCTATGCTTGGAAATGAGAAGTCATGCTGAAGATGAAAAATTACATTGATTTACTGTGTACTTCTCAAGTCGAAACAGCTCTGATAATGGTGTTCTGCAGAAAGAAATATTATGTGGAGAAATTGACTGTTCAGGCTGGGAAAGAAGTAATGTTCTTTACCTGGGTTGCCGATAGACTGTTCTAGTCTCAAGGATATGTGTCTCAAGGACACATATACACAGTGGATAAAGGCATTGCTTAGATCCAGTGACGGAACCCAAAGAGTGTGAGTTCAATACCAAGTTAAGGCAGTGGAGAACTTCGAGAGGGGAATTAACAGGAGATAACTGATAACTGACATCCATTAGACATAGCACATGGAACTAGAACAGTCTACCCCAGCGAGCAAAATAAAGGTTCAGTTTGACATTCCAACCACCTGAAAAAGTCTGCAGAATACAATAGCCGAAAAGTTGTAATAAATATGGCGATAAAGATGAGGACAATAGTTTGAATAATGTAAATAGTGTACATAATACCTTGTAGTGCCACGCCTACATTTTCTCCAATTCTAATTGGTCAATAATTAGTGCCACGCCTACAACCTCATCTCAGAAATATAGACAGATACTAATGGTTTTAGTTTTACTAATTAACCCAGAATAGGTGGATTCAGACATTTCCCAAGGTCATTTGTGCATAAATGAATATAACGAACCCAACTGGAACTGGAACTCGGCTCTCCAATTAACAATTCTGAGCCATTATCCATTACACCACCTGCACATCCAAAATTACAGCACCTGGTATTCCCAAGCACTCACCCATCTAGGTACTGACAAGGCTTGACGTTGCTTAACTTCGGTGATTGTGTAGGAACCACTGTTTCAATGTGATATGACCATAAACTGAGTAGAATTAACCAGGGAAAAACAATTTGCATATTTTAGCAGTAGTTAGTTCAATACTCATGAGGTGCTGAAATTTTTGTAGCCTTGTACCAGACTAAGCTCAGCTTAAACATTTTCTTACCTCCCATAGGATGATAAGTAGCCAGTGTTTTTTTTACAGACCGCTGTTAGTGTAACTATTTTGATATTTACAGTTTGCTTCATCATTGCAGCCTTGTGTCAGACTTGGTTAAGCCTAGAAATAAATATTTTACTTTCTTGTTTTTGACTGTTGAAGTACTACATCTCATGACATTCATTTCCGGTCTTTCAGGATGTCCCATGATGCAATGCAACATTTGATTTTTTTAAAGACATCATGGGACAATGTCAAAAATTAGGTCATTATAAAAAATTTCATTCCATAAAAATAAAAAAATAACTTTCACATCTATTTCCTAATTTTAATCTATTCTTGTGATATAAGTAACACCACTTTTAATGAAATCAGTACATATTTTTCTTAAAGTTTTGCAATGCATTTCTACAATAAATATTTAAATATTACACATATAATAGTCCTATTCTACCCATAATGCTTGCATTAATTCCTGACCACTGACAATCTCTTTCTTTCTCATTTGCACTTAAAGAATTTACTGATAATACATATTATGGCCTTATTCCCTCAATAATGCTTGCATTATTTCCTGACCACTGACAATTTATCTTTTCCTACAATTACAATTTCTATAGTAAAATAATTTGCTGTGCACTACTATAATAAAAATCATTTGCCTTTATTTCTTTAGTAAATATCTATTTCTCGTACATTTTTTCTTATTGCCTCTGTAATGCTTTGATTAATTCCTGACCATTGACAATCCTTTTTGTCTTACACTTTCAATTTTATGTTAAAATAATTTTCAATGATTTTTTTTTTTTTTTTACAATAAAAATCATTGGCAATATATGTCTACAGAAATACTTACTAATTGTTGTAACGCAGGGAAGGTTACTGAATCAAATGATCACACAATGGTTGGTAATGAACAATAATACTTAGGACAAGAACAACACATATAAGATTTGCCAGCGGCACGTAGAAGTAGTAATCAACTGCTAGAAGTGAGTCAAGTGAATTTCACAATGAATCTCCAACTGCAGGATATTTACCAAACACCCCATGCAGTCAGATGTGGCACAAGGCCGAATTTAATGTGGGGTATCCAAGCCCATAGGCTCAGCCAAAAATTCCCTGTAGACCCTGTATAAAACAGGCTTGAGTAACTGTTTCCCTGAGACAAGATTTTGTCCTTCAATATAAAAGTAGTCATCTGCTAGAAATGAGTCAAGTGAATTCTGCAATGAATCTCCAACTGCAGACCAATGTACAGTATTTACTACTGTATTTATGTGAATGGGGACACACCCATTATCGTCCGCAAATATGCTACAATACTAATAATAACATCTAATTGTCAGGCTTATGTCCACATCATGAATCACAGGTTCCCATAGGATCACCAAAGTTAAGTAACATCGAGCGTGGTTACTACCTTGATGAGTGACCACTTGGGAGTACCAGGTGCTGCAAGCTTGTATGTGTGGGCCGTTTGATAGATAATGGCTCAGAATTGTTAGTTGGAGATCTGAGTACCAATTCCTGTTGGTTTTATTATATTCACTTACATGCAAATATCCTCCAGAAAGGTATGAATCCACCTCCTCTCCCCTCAGCTATGGATTAATTAGTAAGACTTGTATCACTAAACCATTATTATCTCCAAAAAAATTCTTACAATCTAAAAATATTTTCTGGCTTTAAATAATCTGCAATGGGTTGATAAGCTATAAAAAAATGAATCAGTCAAAAAATACATTAGTCTTATTTTTTTAGTAAGGCTTGCATTAATTGCTGATCTCTGACAATCCCTTTTTAGCAAACATGGACTTTCATGCCTGCAAAAAAAAAACAGTGTCAAAAGGACATTTTTTTCTCTTGACACTACTTTTATTTTAACTACTCCATGATAATGTTTTACTGTTTTAAAAAGCAGTGATTAGAATCTTAATAAAACCTAAACATATGATGAAAGTGAATTTGTACACCATTTTTGTTCTTGAAAATTTACAAGAAAAATATTAAACACTATTAGATTGTTTATTTAAAAAAATGATTTTGTATTTACAACATTCTAAAATCTAATACAATTAGAAATAATGCAATGCAATATTTATCATTTACCAATTTATAAAGAAATAAATATCAAAACATTTTTTTATCCATAAATTTAAAGATTTATTAAAATTAAATTAAAATACTAGTGTACCCATGCTGTCAAAATTAAAAGCAAGAAGGAATGTATTGTAAGTAATATATATTGTAAGTAATTTTTGTTTAATCCAAATACAATTTTGTAATTTAAAATAGTTCATTGTTAACGTTAATAATTGAACAGTGTACAATTTATAATCACCTCAGGAAAGATATCCGTATTTTATCCTCATAAATGTTACATATTTAAAACTAAACTTTTTTTTACTGCAAAAATTCCCAAAGCAAAATAATGTATCGCTGTCCATCCATCTGCTTAGGTTTTTGCAAAATGTCAAAATTCTGAATAATTTAATTCTTACTGTGAATTGTGTTACCCTTAGGAATGGTTCTTTTTGTAGTTCACTGCACCCTCCTTTGCCAATTTGTGTGAAGAGAGAGGGAAAGAAGGGGGTTGCTTTGAAGTTTGGGTTAGCTTTTTGTATGTGGATCTGAATGGGGTCTTTTGCACACTGGGCCTCAATTGTTACACTCATACACACACACACACACACACACATATATATATATATATATATATATATATATATATATATATATATATATATATATATATATATATATATATGTGGCATATTATATTTAAAGATGTAAACCAACTATAAGGAAATCTTTATTATCTACCATTTTATAGATTTCGAATCAATTGGCAATTGGCCATTGTTTTGCTAACCATTCCAATAAACTACATCATAAATAGTGTTTATTATTTTTGTTGTCAATTCTCAGAAACATAAAATGCATAAATTCACTTTCATATGTTTAGGTTTTATTACAATTCTCATCATTACTTTTTAAATCAATAAACATTGCCAAAGATTCATTCTTTGGCAACGTTTATTAAAATAAATGCTGTGTCATAGGAAAACCCATCTTTTTGACATTCTATTTTTTGTGGGCACAAAGTCTGTTTGCCCCATTTTTCTGCACTTGCAATTTCTGTAGTAAATTAACCTCTGAACCATTTCCATGTTAAAATTATTTGTACTGAATCTATAATAAATATTGACCTCTAATACATATTATAGCCTTATTCCCTTAGTAACATTTTCATTAATTCCTGATTATGGACAATCTCTTTTTCCTACACTTAAAGTTTTCATAGTAAAATAATTTGCAATACATTTCTATAATAAATACCATTTAGATGATAAATCTATAGTATTTTTTAGCTTTAACTGCAAGTGTTACTGGCAGAATAGAGATATTATATGTATATTAGATAAACTTTATTCTCGAAATGCATTGCAAAGGAAAAAGAAAAGGGATTGTCAATGGTCAGAAATTAATGCAAGAGTTACTGGAAGAATAGGGCTGTTATATATATATATATATATATAATAGGTAAACATTTACTTTGACAAGAAACAGATTGTCAGTGATCAGGAAATAATATGAACATTACTTATAGAATAGGGTTATTATATGTGCAATAGGTAAACATTTACTATAGAAATATATTGCAAATGAAGGAGGAAGGGATTGTCAGTGGTCAGGAATTAATGCAAATATTACTGACAGAATATGGCTATTATATGTATTATAGATAAACATTTACTATAGATATGCATTGCAAATGGGGAAGAAAGGTATTGTTGATGGTCAGAAATTAATGCAAGTGTTATGTAAAGAATAGGGCTATTATATGTATAATAAATAAACATTTACTATAGATATGCATTCTAAATGAGAAAGAAAGGGATTATCAATGTGTTACTTAAAAGATAATGCTATTATATCTCTAATGTATATTTATTGATTTTAATGATTTTTTCCTCTGTTTTGAATTTTCTGTTCAATTGTCTTTTCTGTTTTATCTGTTTAATTCAGGACATTTAAGAGTAATTGCACTTCCATTGGCAACAAGATTGAACATCAGTTTGAAAAATGGTCAACCAATGTCTGTAAGGAAGGGAAAATGAAATGCATGTACAAGGTAAGACAGAGGATTATACGTTACTGGAGTAAGGCCAGACAGATATTAATGTGATCAAAATGTACTCAGCTAAATGCAACAACCTCTGTTGAATAAGCTTCCCACAACATATTTCTTTCTTTCTCTCAATTCAATTCTCTCTATTACATATATTTCCCTCGAGTCTCCATATTCCATTATTCTATGCATTCCTTATTCTGTGTATTCCCTTTAGTCTTTATATTCATTTATTCAATATATTCCATTATTCCATATATTTCCTTTTTAATCCTTATATTCCATTATATATATATATATATATATATATATATATATATATATATATATATATATATATATATATAATGGAATATAATATATATATCTTCCATTCCTTATATTCCATATATTTCCTTTTATTCATATATTCCATATATTTCATTTTATTCCTTATATTTCATTTTAGTTCCTATATTCACTTATTCGATATATTTTCTTTTAATCCTTATATTTCATTATTCCATATATATATTCTTTTTTATTCCTTATATTCCATATATATTCCTTTTATTTTTTATATTACATTATTCGAGATATATATATATATATATATATATATATATATATATATCTTCCATTCCTTTATTCCATATATTTCCTTTTATTCCTCATATTCCCTTATTCCATATATTTCATTTTAGTTCCTATATTCACTTATTCTATATATTCCATTATTCAATATATTTTCTTTTTAATTCTTATATTTCATTATTCCATATATATATATATATATATATATATATATATATTCTTTTTATTCCTTATATTCCATTATTTGATATATATCTTCCATTCCATTATTCCATATATTTCCTTTTATTCCTCATATTCCCTTATTCCATAAATTTCATTTTAGTTCCTAGTCTATATATTCCCTTATTTCCTTTTAGTCTCTATTCCATTATTCCATTTATACCCCTATTCCATATACTAACCTTTAATCCATATATCCCCTTATTTTATAAATCCTTTCTTCCATTTATCTTACAAACTCATTTCTTAATCTGTACTCTTCGTTACATGTTATTTTGCCAATATATTCCTTGGATTACATTTATTATAAACTTTGATTCTAGCATTGTGAACTCTGTAACCTTTCATGCTCTTGAAGAAAATTGAAGTCTTTCAATCTCATCTTTTCTCAATGATACTACTTACATTAGACCTTTACACACAGTCCTGTGATTCTGTTTGTCCACTTCTAAAGCCCATTTGATGCAAAGTAAGATTAAAGAATATGACAGTTGTGATGACATACTCCACTCATCCATCACTGCACAACCTGATGATGTCTAAGGTCGGTTGTATGCATATACACATGGTTAGTGATGTTCACAGGTTTATCCACTTCGCCATAATGGAATTCACAAAGAATAATGACAAATACTTTTCAGAACTGAAATAGCAACAATACGAATTCTCACTTAGCCATCTAAGAAATAGCAACAATACGAATTCTCACTTAGCCATCTAAGAAATAGCAACAATACGAATTCTCACTTAGCCATCTAAGAAATAGCAACAATACGAATTCTCACTTAGCCATCTAAGAAATAGCAACAATACGAATTCTCACTTAGCCATCTAAGAAATAGCAACAATACGAATTCTCACTTAGCCATGTATGTTTTCCTTCGGCTGAACTGCTATCTCCCTAACTTCCACTACTCACTCACTAGTCATCTACCTACTTACTTGACTGCTGGATTCCTTTCTGCTTGATTTCCTGCTTTTCTCTGCTTATATAGATACTGGCTGGGGCCCGACCACCCCAATCCATCCCTTTGTGTTCCAGAACAAGAGAACACCCATTTGGCTTTTTGGTTAGTCAGTTTCTTCAAAGGACTATTTTATGATTATCAAAAATCAGTGATAAAATTTTATATTTGCCAATTCAAAGGCAGTTGAAGACAGAAATCCAGAAAAACTCTAACACTTAAGTTGACTCAAAGGAAAAGGAATCTATCTACTTATCTCTTAATGATGTGTGAGAAATCATTGTTACACAGTGAAAACATTCTTAATGACAGAAATTAATAATTACGAAAATACTTCAAATCATATACATAGTATTAAATGTAATAATATTTAAATTTCTTATACAAATTATTATTAATTTTTAACTCCCATTTCTTTCATCTTATTTCTTTGACTTTTATAGCACAAGTAGTATTAGATGTAATATTATTGGATAACGATATATAAATTTTTTATATCAAGTACAATTTTAGGGGAAAGACATATGACAAATCGGAAAAAGGTTTTTGTGAGACACATTTCATTCTTTAGGATTTCATCAAACTATGTTTATGTTTACGTTGATGCGACTACACATGCACAATTATGAGAGACACTGGGAATTTTAAATTTAAAAATATTTTTTTATATGTATTTTGGGTACATAATCTAGCCGATTTCATTTAAATTCTTTTTCTTTTTGTTTCTGTCATTTTTGTTATTAAATATCCCACATTACGATCATAAAAGATCTGCCAAGAATGGTGAAACTTTCGAAAAACCTGGACACAAATTTACTGTAGATGATTTAGTGATTAAAGCACTTTCTATACATTTTCCTCTCAGTGAATTGTTTTCTCTTTTAATTAGAGTAGCACTTTTTAAATTGAAATTGTGGTCATGCAACCAACGTATTTGATGTATTATTTTATAAAAGTTCCCTTTTGTGTTCATATAATCTTTTACTTAACTTTCTTGAAGTTTTTCTGATGTATTCCTTGTGGCAATTATTACAGGTAGTAGAGTAAATTCCTCTTTCAAGTTTTACCTTATTATTTTGTTTTGTATTAATTAAGTTATTTTATTGTTTTAGACATCATTGTGGTAAATTTTTTGTTAAGTTTAGATAAATTCTTTTCAATTGTAGTCGTCAGAGTTAGTGGGTAGAACAACATATAAAAAATCATTGGATTTGTCAGAAAGGACCGTTTTTCTATTTTTAAATATTTTATGAGCCTTTTGTTTCACATTGAATATGAAATAATTATGGCATTGGAGGAGCTTAAAAGAGTTTTCAATGTATTTTTCCTCTTCATGTAAATATTGAGGGCTGCAAATTCTGAATGCTCTTAAGTAGAATCTGACGATTATTCAGGATTTTATTTTGTTACTAGCAGGCTTTGACCACTTGCTATCATTTTGTAGTAAGATATATTCACTACTTGAAATCTTTAAATCAAAAATTTTAAATGAACATTTCATTCATAAATTGGCTTGTTATAAGTAAGGAGAGGAGGCACACTGGTGTAATGGATAGCATCTTGGATTGAGGAATCGGAGAGTTGCGTTCAAATTCTATTACATTCACTTACGTGCTAATACCCTTGGGAAAGGTATGAATCCTCTTTTTCTCCCACAAGCTATGGGTAAATAGTAGGACAGACTGGGTTCTATAGCCTTAGATGGTTAGTATGGTTAATTTTGTTTTATGGCATATCAACCTCAATGGGTTATTTTATGCCAAAAAAATTTTTATTGCAGGTAATATTTTGTTTTGTCAAAAATCTGTTTTGGGTTATATTTTTCCTTCAAAATTGCATTGCTGGTATTAATTTTTTTCAAAAACAAATATTGCTGGTAATAGTTAACTATTTGCCCATAGCTGGGACCCTAACAGGTGCTACCACCCTGGGTCTACGTGGACCTGGGAACAACAGCAATTAAGAGGTGGTTCCACACTCCTCAAAACTTCTTGATCCAAGGTCTTACTGCTGGACGTAGTTTATCGTCTTACCAAGGATGCAGATGTAGTTTAACGTCTTACCTAGGATGATCTTAGATGGCAACTGGTCTACTGCAGAAAGAAATGGCAACCTACTGCAGGAAAAAATCTGCCTCGTCAGTCATGTATCAAAAGATATATGATCGCCTAAGTGTGTATCATGCATGGCACATAACTCACTGACAGCTAAGGAATGTTTTACAAATAGATGCCAACTTGTTGAAGGCCAAGTAAAATGCAAATTTCAAACACTTTTCTGGAGTATATAAGATAATATTCCTAAAGAGAACTATTCTTGATATGCAAATTAAAACAATCCTTGAATAAAGAATACTAATGAAGGACAGTTAAATGAAATATACTTTTTTAAAATCAATATGCAAATTAGTTAAACCTGAAGAGTGATGTCACCTAGAAGTAGATAATATATAATACAGATATTGAGTTTTTACCATATAAATTGCTATAGAGTTGGGGCTTTTAACCCCAGAATTCATTGGATAATTGTGCTTCAATTTCACATTTATTCATACAGATTCCATAATATAGGTTTTACTTAATTAGCTATTAAGTTTCTCAATCCTTCAAATGTTAAATGTAAAATTAATTCTAATTTCTATTTTCCCATCTTTACACTATATTAATTTTATCCTATAAATTGTCCCCTGTTCTGTTACCCATGAAATAAAAATAATTGTTTGTATGGAAAATAAGGATCTACATACATCAAATTGTCTTTAAATTATTTGGCAGCAGAAGAATTATCGTTGAACTTTTAAAAGGTAAGCTTAAACATTAATTCAATATTTAAATGCAGCAATCAATTTTGAGTTCTTCTGTAGTTTATTGAAACTTATCGCATCTACTTCTCCCTACCAATTGTGACGATTGCCAAACCAAGAGTCCTTCACAAGAGCTAGCTTAAATGCCGCCCAATAGATTTTAAGCTAGTTTATAATAAAATGTGTACTGCAATTTTGGATTTTGGATACAAAAGGAAAATAAGAGTTACTCCCCTTGAACCATGAAATCAACAATAATGGCTAGTATAATATATTAATATATATTTTTAATCTTGCATAATCTGGCAACCCTGAATCTGAGCTCAATGAAAATCATTCCCTGGACCTAACTTTTCTAGGGCTTTTGAATGGGCTATGAATCATTGAAATCAGACCAGTGGAAGCAGAGCAACTCCTCCGCTCCCACTGGTCACTTGGACACACACACAAAAACACACACGCATATACTGTACTTTATATATAAGATAATGGGAATAGAAATTCACAAGATCATATTAGTTGATTTTCGGTGGATGCTAAATTTAAATTTAAAATTCTCAGCATCTCTCATGTGTGGAGTCATATCAATGTAAACATAAACTTAGTTCGATGAAATTCTAAGGGACGAAACGTGACATGTAATAATATTTAAATTAAATGAAGCATTTTTATTGCACCTTCCAAATCATCAGCCTGCAAGCATGAGTAAGTAATGTGGAAAGTTAATAAAAAGTATGTCTCTTACAAGCTTCAAATTCACATCCCTTGGAAACCTGTTTTAACATGACAGCTGTCTGGCTGATTAGGACACAAGCACTACTGGTTGCAATCTTTCTAAACTAACAATATAGCTATTCTTTATTATGTCTAAATGTTTTGATACCCTGTCAATTTTATTTATATACATTGTATATCTCTCTCTCTCCCTTAAACTCCCCTGTAAGGCATAAGACCACAGTTCTATCACACTGCAGTTTCCTTGAACAAGTATGTTTTATGGGGTAATATCAACAGCCCTAATCCCAACTGGTTTTGAAATTAAAATTTTTCTTCTAGACTGGTTACAAACCACAGCTAGAGAGCTCAATCTGCCTTGCTATTTAATCCATAGCTGGGGAGAAGAAATAGATTCTCATCTTAAGTGGATTCTGCTTGCTAATTTCTCTCAGTGAATGAATCGTGTCATATCACTAGTAATATTTTTTAACTTTAAGTTTTGTCCATTTTTATCATAATTTACAGATCGTCACTAATAAAACAGTTACGTTGTTTAAAGTGTCATGTCTAATCAGGACATAAGCAATCATGACTCTCCACAGCTTCCTTTTCTTTATGATCTACGAATTACCATACATTCTTCGGAAAAATTGTGGAGTAGTTTCTTGTTGCCTTCTGTGTGGTGTAGTAATCAGAGTTTTCCTTATCTTAGCTTAGTTAGAACACAAGGTTTAAGAGCCCAGTCTACCTTATTATTTAATCTATAGCTTTGGTAAAAGGGCATTTGTGAGAAAATGAATGCAACCACCTAAGCCAGGATTTGAATTCAACTCACTGATTCCACTTTTTGTGCTGATAGCTGTCACACTACCCACACATCCTCAGAAACAGTTTGTACAGATTCTCACAGGTACCTCAATATTATCATACAAAGCTAGGCTGAGTTAATATGGTACTGAGCTTGTTGCCCCACTGCTCTAGCCTTGTGCCAAACTACATTCAATTATGTATATAACTGTAATTTTTTTGTGTTTATTTCAGCTGACATATTTCAATGAAAGCCTGATTGAAGGGACCCACACGACCCCCAAAATGCATTTTGTTGATTCATTAAATTTTCACTTGAATAAAATAAATGACACTTGTTATGTCAAGGTAAGTGAAACACACAAATAAAAAAAAAACTTTTGGTAATAAATGTAAAAAATAGACTACAACAGGACTTATGACAGAGTTTCATTCCTATGATGCGTCGTATGATTTTCCGTGTAAGTCAGAATGTACATATGATTTCCCATGAATAAGCACTTTCATCACTCACCTATGTTCATCAGTAGCATTGGCATTGTATCCATGAATTTAATTTCTTATTTGCCGATTGCTTACTTAATGATGATGGCATTGATGACTAAATTTACACTATTTACATTATTTGAACTATTGTCCTCATCTTTGTCGCCATATTTATCACAACATTTCGGCCATTGTACAACATTATCACAACATTTCGGCCATTCCAATCACCTGAAGAAGGCCGGAGCCTTCTTCAGGTGATTGGAATGTCGAACTGAACCCTTTATTTCGCTCACTGGGGTAGTCTGTTCTAGTTCTGCGTGCCATGTCTAATGGATGACAGTTAATCCTGTTAATTCCCCTCTGAAAGTCCTCCACCGCCTTAACCAGATATTGAACTCATACTCTTTGGGTCCTGTCACTGAATCTAACTAACACCTTTATCCACTGTGCCATGTGTCCATGTGGGACTAGAACAGTCTACCCCAGTGAGTGAAATAAAGGATTCAGTTTGACATTCCAACCACCTGAAGAAGGCCAGAGCATACAACGTCTGAAACGTTGTGATAAACATGGCGACAAACATGAGGACAATAGTCCAAATAATGTAAATAATGTACATAATATTTCATCTCAGAAATATAGACAGATGACTAAATTTGTTGCCAATTTGCTGGTTCAGGATTAGAAGCTTCAAGTTTCATCAAAAATTGTTTCTTTCATTCATCCTCTTTTGCTATTCACACTAATTATTAAGAAATACATATTTCTCAGCAAAAAATTTAAATTTACGCCTTTTTCCATGTGTATTTATCTGTTTTTATTAAAAAAGGTAAGTTTCTTATGTCAGTAACAACCAACTTTTTTCTTTTTTTTCTTCTTTACTGATCGCTTCCTTTATAATGATGGCCTTGATGACTAAGTAGACCAATTCCTGCATAGAAAAGTCGATGGTTAGTGGCTCTTGGTGGGAGACAAGGTTAATTTTGCCGAGCCTTTCTCTCTTGTCATTTGACTTCTTCCTTTTCTCTTCTGGCGTCTTCCAAGATTTTTCATTCCAATGGTAATGAAACATCACCAGTTGATACCGTCTTGTGCTTGTATTTCAAACGATTTAAGTTCAAGTCCAGTAGCTTTCATAGTTGTTTTGAGTTGGTCCTGGTATCTTCGAAGAGGGCAACTCTGTGGTCTTCTTTACCCTAAAGTGAGCTCACTGAATAAGACTTGATGTGGAAATGTTGACATTCTTGCTACATGTGCTGACCATCGAAGATGGTGTTTCATGATAGCGATTCGATGCTTTGACTGTTGGCATTTTCCAATGCAATAGGAAATAATCTCAAACATAACATTAGAACTAAAAAAAAGAAACATGGAGGACATAAATATAATACATGTAATGAAATGAAATTGTTTTAAGCTGTTTGTATATTTATTGCCAGTGATGTCATTGGCTCTCAGTAGATGAGATGACGAAGCACAGCATCTTGTTTCTCTCTTAATGTACTTGGAAGCAGCAGCAAATGGGAAAGAAAGTAAAACAAACTAGGGAATTCACCAACTTATAGTCTAACAAGAAAATATCCTTATTTCTTATGAGGAAACTTAATATGTATACACATAAATGCATGTTTTAACTGGCAAATATTCATCACTTCTATAGTGATGGCTTTCTTTTTCATTGAAGCACTACTATCAGAAGAGGTTACATTATGCTTGATAGCCATTATGAAGGGCATTAAGTCTCCATAAATACAATACAAGTAAAAGAGAGAAAATGTATAACAATCCAATATAATGTACAACCAGGAACTGACCTATGCCAACTTAAGTATGAGGTAAATGTCATAAGTTGAAATAAGATTAATAGAGATTGCATCATAACACCCAATCATTATCATCATCATGGCTTGGCTTCAAAAAATAAAGATCATGAGAGAGAGTCTGTACACATCGCTTGCAGGTACGTTTGTGACTGATAAGTCCAATACAGGACAGGCAGACTCGGTCGCAGTAGTTACAGCTAAAAGTCTGGCCTGGGCTCGATAACATAGTATTGCAGCACTTCTGATTATGCCTCTTGTCTCTGAGAGCAGCCCTGCAGGTATTTTCAAATGAGACAGAATGGTTTGTGGTGAGACACCAGGCATCACGGTTCTCAGTTAGAAAAGTTTACAAATAGTCACCAAAAAGTTCCAATGGTTCAGTTGTATAAATAATGTTTCTTTTTGTAAAAACATTTTGAGTTTCTGAACAAATTATATTTGTTGCTTCTAAAATGTAATTTCAGCAAGAAATGTCTGATTTGAGTTTAGTCTGATTTACAGCATATCAAACTTTTCCAGGTTCTGACTTGCTTAAGAATTTATAGGTAGACTATATTTATATTTATAGGTAGACTATATTGGTCCAGTCAAGAAAGTAAGCATAGGTTTGGTTTGTACTGGAGTCAAAAATGTAGACATGGGTGCAAACTAAACTTAGGTCTACCTTTTTGATTCTGGTGCAAAACAAACCTTAGTTAAAAAGGTAGACATAGTTTTCCATCAGAGTCAAAAATGTAGACATGGGTGCAAACTAAACTTAGGTCTACCTTTTTGATTCTAGTGCAAAACAAACCTGAATCAAAAAGATAGACATAGGTTTGCTCCAGAGTCAAATATATTAACATAGGTTTGGTTTCATGAGACTTAAAATAAAAAAAATTGGCAGCGGTAAAGTGCTGGCCAATATATATTTTTTATTTATTTTTTTTTTACTCTTGACTCCCAACAGACCAGGTGAAGAATAGTTTGGAAACGAATGTGTTATGTAATTTTGATTAGTTTTTGAACTGAAACATATTTCTTAAAATAAAAAAGATTTTACTGATTTTTAAAAATTGTTTTATTTATTTTATTTCAGGGGTTCTCTTCATCGGATCTTTGGTTTGCCTTGTTAGATTTTGGTACCAATTACTGCAATTTACACAACTTGATTACAGGTTTTGTATTAAAAAAATTCTTTACTTTTTCTATTTGATCTTTAAAGATTACTGTATATGCTTGTGTATAAGCCAGCTTCATCTATATACCCATGTATAAACTGGCTTTGTGTGTATGCTCGAATATAAGCCAGCATTTTGTATATACTCAAGTATAAGCTGGCTTTATGTATATAATCGTGTATAAGCCGGCTTTGTGTATACACTAGGGTATTAAAGTAAAAGTGTATACACTAGGGTATTAAAGGGTAAATTAAAGTGACAAAACCCATTGAAGAATGACAATGATTTTTCTTTGAATTTTAAACTACCTGATTGTTCATTCAGATAATTCCTAATTAGTTTAATCATGTTTTTTCTTCCAGGAAGTGGTTTGGACAAAATGGCTGGCTATTCTGAGTCAACTGCAAATGCTGTTTGCACTCTTTATACTTCAAGTAATTGTGATGTCTACTAAATATGAACATTTATTTTTCTGTTCGAAACTATTTTTATGAATTTTTATCTTGTTTTTCTTCTTTTTCTGATTGTTTTTTATCCTGCCATTGTCAGCTGTCCTCTTGTATCACCACAGTGTAGATTCAAAATAAAGAATTAGTCTCTGGCAAGATTTGAATTCCTCTTCCATTATGGGAGCTTGTCTTTATATAGATGATGTTGTAAACAATTTCACTGTGGTCAAAATAACTGCTTCATTTTGGAACCTCAAATTAAAATTTTTTATATAAAATAAAATACTTCACTCTCTCTCTCTCTCTCTCTTTTTGTTTTTTTGTTTAAATATTTTTCTACTAATTCAAAATTTAACTCTTTGAGGAACAGATTTTTGGGACAAAAAAAAAATCCATGTTGCACAGAATTTTTATTGAAGTTTCTCAGAAATATAATATAAAAAGGCCAAAAGTCTTTTAATCATCTCTTGATTGTTCATTTTTTTTAATCATTTCAACCCAAGCAAGGAAATAAAGCCACTAAGATGCAAGGAGTTACTGAGTGTGAGGGAATATGAAAAAAAAATTATTAAGGCAAGAGATACCAAATTTACATTATTCGGACTATTGTCCTCATCTTTGTCACCATATTTATTACATTTCGGCCATTGTACGCGCTGACCTTCCTCAGGTGGTTAGAATGTCGAACTGAACTTTTTATTTCACTTACTGGGGTCAACTGTTCTAGTTCCACGTGTCATGTTTAATGGATGTCAGTGATCAACTGATAACTGACATCCATTAAACATGGATCTCCTGTTAACTCCCCTCTCCAAGTTCTCCATTGCCTTAACCGGGTATTGAACTCAAACTCTTTGGGTCCTGTCACTGGATCTAACCAATGCCTTTATCCACTGTGCCATGTGTCCTTGAGGATACATACAGATACTGAAGGTAAAAGATCTATAAAAGAACAAAAATTAAGAAAACAAGATAATGATTGATATTTCTTTTAAACTTTTGACTGGCTAGTTGGCTGATTTTGTTCAGCGGCATATCAACACCTCTATGGGATATTTAATGCTGAAATCTAAATATTTTGAATGTAATTTTATTTATAAGTCTTTAGATAATAGTTTTAGTGATACAAGTCTTAATAATTAACCCATAGCTGAGAGGAGAGGAGGTGGATTCATTCCTTTCCCAAGGGTATTTGCATGTAAGTGAATATAACAAACCCAACTCGAATCGGAACTTGGCTCTCTGATTAATTCCAAACTGTATCCATTACACAGCCCGCACATCCAAGCTTGCAGCACCTGGTATTCCCAAGCGGTCACCCATCTAGATACTGACCAGCCTTGATGTTGCTTAACTTCAGTGTTTCAATGTGATATTGACATAAGCCTTAAATAACATGGGAAGCACCATGGGCCAAAGACAAAAAATTTTTGCCCAGGCCCCACAGCCAGTGTCACCAATATTATAATGATCCTACCTATCTTACTGCAATGAGGAAGTTGCTGCCAAAAGGTTGGAATCCCCAGGAGTGAGTTCTCCCGTTTAAAATGAGCAGAAATATTTACTTCTGGCACAAAAATTAATTTCTGTACCAGCACCACCTTGTTGATCATGTTTCAATGATGACTTTAGCTTATCCAGTCATTATGAATGTGACAGTCACATAGTATTTGATAGAAACATTTTTCATTAACAGCTGTTTGAAAACAATTTAATTTCATAAGAAAAAGTAATAACTTATTCACAGTTCCCTTTAATGAAAACAAATTTGTTGCAATCTGTCAATTTTTTCATTTAATAAACTTTGCTTATTTCCTCCTAAACTATTAATTACAGCAAGATTCATTTGTCAAATGGTTTGACATCAACTTAAATGAGTGGTCAGAAAATCCCAAGAGAACAGCACTTCAGTAGAATTTTTCAGGGCAAGAGGTCTGGAAGGTTTATGTAATGTCCCATTGTGACAGGAAAACATGTGGTCTTACCAACTATCTGGGTCAGATTATAAGCAATAGAGAAGTCATGACAGCATCTGCCTTCTTCATCGGTTCTGATTGAGTGGATGAACCACTCTTTGTCCTTAAAGCCACCGCAAACGTGAAGACTAGCCGAGGGATGATCAGAGAGGATAATCTGAATTTTCTCAACTATTTTGTCAAACATTGCAATTCCATCATTTTGTGGACAATAGTAAAAATGAAAGATATACTATGAATGAGGGCCACATAAAAGCACATGAACAGGAAATACAGGTCCTTGATTTTTGGGGTCTCTGCTTCATGGGAACCCATCCTTAATATGAGTGCTGTGTCCATGGCCATGCTGATTTCAATGGTCATGTTTTACTATGGTCAGTTAGTAGTCTAGGATTTGAACATCCATCACTGGAACAGATAGGCTAAAATCAGTTTCTGTTAGGAACATGAGGTCCAGTTTGGTGCCATGAAGATGTTGCAAGTATCCTACAACATGGTTCTTTGTGGTGGTGATTTTAGTAGTAGTTATGTTGGGCTATGGCGGCCATACATTCTTACGTGAACCAGTGCTGGCGAATTGGTTTCTGTTAGGATTTTTTCTTTGTGATAAAACTGTCTGTGCCAGATAGGATCCATTCAGACAGTTCTGGAAGCTCTATTTTTGGAGAAAGCTGATGGCGAAATAATAGGATCTGAAGTTAGCTTTGTTGAGCCAAAAGATCATCCTGTGACATGAGGTTGGACATCAAATTTGACATTGATCAGTGAGTGGTCAGAAAAGCCCAAGGCAGGCAACTCTTTAGTGGAGCATTTTTCAGGGTAGAGCATAAGAAACAGATCTAGAATGTTTGCAGGAGGTCTCCTTTGTGTCACGAACACGAGTGTGCTTATCAAGTATCTTGGTCAGTTCATAGCAATAAAGAAGTATCTTTCTTCTTTGTCGGATCTAAATGGGCGGATTAATCACTCTTTGTGGTATATATTAAAGCCACTGCAAATATAATACTAGCTAAAGGATATTCAGAGGATATGAATACAGACAAGGGCCATGCAAATGCACATTAACGGGAAATCTGGGGCCTCTGCCACATGGAAGCACATTCTTCATGCTTACTTCTAGATCACTCAATAAGCGACCTTACGCTGACTGAACCACCTCTCAGGAGAGTACTGTAATTTCTTGAAAATACACATTTTTTTTTTTTTTTTACTGTAAATTACATGTGATAGTAGGGATGCATATTATAAATGGGTTTAAACAAAAATATTTTTTCGTTATTGATTTATATTAATAATTACGTACTTCTAAAATAAGAAAGATATTATCCCAATTTTCATTTTAAATGCAACAATAATAAATGTAACATTTTTTGTCAATAAATTTGTTGATTAGTAATCGCATTTTTTATTTGGTGAAAAAATAAAAACATCTATAAAAAAGTCAATTTCAAAGAAAAGAGGATATCAAGTTAATTTATTGAAATTTTAATTTTCATCATCACTTTCTATTAAAGAATCAATATCTAAATTGTCATTAAACAAATTATTATTCACAATATTATCTTTGTCCTGTTCAAAATTATCTTTCGCCTCTTCATTTTCTTACCAAAGGATGTCATCTTCTTGAAATGACATCCTTTGGCAAGAGAATGAAGAGGCCGAAGATAATTTTGAACAGGACAAGATTATAACATCCTCACTGATGGAATTCCAAAATTTCTGAATCCATTTTACAATAAGTTCCAATTTATGGTAATTTTCAACATTATTTTAGCTGCTTAGTTTTGATTTTATTCTTTATGTGAACGTCAACAAAATGTCTTCATAATTAGTTTTTTAGTTTTGTTTTTTTTTTGACGAAATTTATAGATGCGTATTATACATAGAGATAAATATATTTCTTAATTTTTGGATCATCTGTTGGGGTATATATTATTTATGGGTGCGTATTATTTTCGAGAAATTACAGTATCTATTCAGCCTGTATGATAAGGTTCCCACTTGATTGCCAAGTTACATATTAGAAAGGTTTAGATGCATTCTGCAGAAACTTTGTTTCTTTGTATACACCTTAATGAAAGAAGTTATTTAATAGTTAAAGAAAAAAAATAAATATTCATCAAACTTAAAAAAAAAAAAAATATCTTGACCTGCATATTCCTCCAATGAGTTTAAATATCACACTTGTAGGAAGTTGATGGATTTCTTTTTATCGAAGCAGACTCCTTCTAATTGGGGAAGAATGCTATTACCTCAGAACAAAATTTTGGAAGATCAAATTTAACTGGGAAGCATCGAGATGGAAGGGAGTTCCACAAGCGAGCAGTGCAAGAAAAGAAACTGTTAGCATAGAACTTATGGTTATATCTAACCAATTCAACTGTAAAACAATGAGACCTTGTTGCCAATCTAGTACTGCACTTAAATTCATAAAGTCTTGTTACCATAGCAGACAGTTTATCTGAACAATTACCATGAAAGTATTTACAGAAAAAGCACAGGGATGCTATATTATGGCAGCAGAAAAGTGACTGAAGCTAAGATGTCATGTCAGGACCAATATAGCTGATTCTTTGGATTTTATCAAGAATCTTTAAATATATAGCAGGATTACTGGTCCATATGTGGCAGCAATATTTAAAGCATAGATGAATGGTAGACTTATAAAATTTTCAATTTCAGGATTTACAACTTTAGGGGCTACTTTTAAAATAAGCTAGACTAACTTAGGCTACTCATGAGAAGAAAGTCAATTCAAAATTTAGTCGCATTTGACTTTAAAAATGGAGCCTAATTTGTTACACAATCTGGCAACCCTGTTATAAAGAGATCCCCCACTTTTGCCATAGTAGATTTCATATATTTCTCAGATCAAGAAAATATACTTATAGGTAGGTTTATCAAATATTTAAAATGTTTAATTAAAAAAAAAAAAAAATTGTTGTTGCCTAAATACAAGTTATGTTGAACAATACTGACCAGTTTAGTCTGTTCAATTTTTATTACATTTTTACAACTAAGTTCTTTTATACAGACAGTTACTCCAGTCGTTATCAAGAACTGCATATTTTTTTGTCCGTTTATGAAACTGTTTGGCTAATTTCAATATTCCCTCATTTGCTGTAAAAATCACAAAAAAAAAAAAATTCTGTTTGCTCATTATAAATGATGTCACCTTTAAGTGACTTGAAATTGATTCCAGCAATTCTCACCTGTACTCAATGTGTAATGTCTTGCAGTCTCAGTTCATGTCATTCTCAGCACCCTTCTATAGACCCACTTTATCTGTGAGGAAACTGTCCAGCATTCACTGCCATATAGGAGGATTGATATTACATAACAGTTTAGTATTCTTTTCTTGTTTCTTAATACTTTGCTTAACTTTTGAAAGACTTTTTGCTATTCCACTGCACCTTTGAATTTCAGAGTCACATTTTCCATTCACTGTAACAAGACTTCCCAGATAGTTACATATTCATATTTGCTTGATTTTGGCTTTGCTTTCTTTATAGTTATGTTATTGAGAAAAGTACATAGGTTGATTATGTCAGTTACTGAATATCAAGTGTCACAAATTTTGGGTGGGGAATTGATGACAAATTATATTAATAACCATAAATAACTGTATTTAAGAAATCCCTTTGTCCATCCAGCAGTGGACATGCCACAGGATATGACGACTACTTCTAGAATCATAAGCCTTCTAGCTAATGGATCCACACAGTGAGAGGGGGGAGGGAGAAAAAGAAAAAAGTAAAGCCAATTCAGAAAGAAGGTAGAATTTATTTATGAAATATTAATGAAAATGAATTCAAATTTTACAAGAATGAAACTGAATATGTACAATTTTCTATACAACATTTTAATAAAGTCAGGAAGCATGTGGTAATTATTTCACACACACTTTTCAAATGTGTGAATGCCAGGAGGGAAGAAAGAAAGAAAGCTCTGTTAAATCTGCAAGAAAAATAGTTTATACTGGCAGAAGTTTCATGGAAAGAAAAAAAAAAGAAAAAAAAATTACAAACAATCAAGGAAAGGAAAGGAAAAAAAAAAAAAAACATGGTCCAATTGACAAACTTTTATACAAAAGAATTTAAGACATGCCAAGTTGGAGTGAGGAAACAATACCAACAACAGTACACAAATCTTTCAGAATTAAGGAAAGCCAAGAAGTATTAATACAATATAGAAAGGTAAAAAGCAATTTTCTAAATTGGAATTTAAAGTTCTAATGGAAATCATTAGGAAGGATTCTGATCACTTTTCTGTCAGTTTTGTCTTTTTTAGAAACACTGAAAATATTGAGAGACTTTTCAAGCCTGCTAGCCAAGTATATGTTTTTTATTCAAAACAATACCTTTTTGTTGTGGTGGGAGGGAAAGGGGATTCAAATGTTATTGGTAATATAGAAAATAAAACACAGGAGCTGTGATGTGAATCGACCTGTAATATATATATATATTTTTTTTTTTTTTTAAATAAATAAATCATTGACAGTTTTTTTTTGGGCTATTAAAAGAAAAATATCTTAACTGTTCATTGTTACCTGAATTAACCGTCATTTTGCAGATGTTATCAATTTTGAATTTTTTTTTTAAGCAGAAATTCAGTCAGCAATAATTAGGAATAAAAGGTTGTCGTGATTGCGGCTGCAATTGTAAGGGAGTTGAAGTTAAGGTAAATAGAAATAAACACCTTGCATGTGAATAGGTATTAAAAGATACCAAACTTGTAAATAAGAAAAAGCAAATAGTTAAACTAGCCTGTAATTACTTCACTTCATTAATTTGCATGTCCATTGATTACAATTTTTCACTCTTCAGCAGAGCAAAAATTTTTTTTTTTTTTTTTTTACAAACAACATGCATAACATTCATTTTAAGTATTTATAATAATAATAATAATAAAAAAAAAAAAAAAAAAAAACACTTCTGAAGTCACCTGATCAAGTCAAAAAAAATCACAAGAGAAAAAAATAAAAATATCCTGCCTATTTTTAAGGGCTATAAATGTGCAGGTGACATACTGGTAACAGCTCAGGATGAGAAATTGAAAAGCTGAGTTCTAATTTCAGTAGAATTTGTCACATTCACTTTTGCACAAATACCCTTGGAAAAGGTACGAATCCATCTCTTCTCACCCCATCTTCAGGTTAAATAGTAGCTCAGAGTTCTCTCTTCAGCCTTGGCTGGCAACCAGTCTAGAAGGAAAACTGAACCTGGGTGGTTGGAACTTGTTAGCATATAAACATGTGCCTGTCTTACGGAAGAAAACAGAAAAAACAACCCATCATCAAAGTATGGAGTTCAGGTATGGGGGGGGAGCAATCACCTCACCCTGAGGAACAATTTGATTACAGAAATTGTACCGGAGGCATTATATACCATGAAGCAAATGGGCAATTTTTTTTTTTTTTTTTCATAAACTTTAATATTATTCAATTGTTATTCAAGATAAATTCACAAATAACCTGCAGCAAACAGAAATCTTATGTTAATTGCAAGGATTGTTGTTAAAATACAAAAACAAATAAATGAAATTAAATAAATCATGATAGAAAGAACTTTTAGGAGTTTTGTAGAAATATTTGAAAACAGAAAGTGAAATTTATTTAAAAGGAAAAAAAAAAAAAAACATTTCTATTATAATCGTAAAAGATTTTTTAAAAATCTTTCTTGAGATACTAGACCAAAAATTTTAGACCTAACACTGCCACCAAGCCATAATAGACATATCTCAAGCTTTTTTAATTTCAGTAGGGAGAAAAGAAAAATCCCCAGTAGAGATGTTCATCCATTTAATTACAAGTAATTTACAGAATCTTTGATTAATTTGATGGAAATAATGTTTATGTTTGAATAAAATAAAAGTTATTCCTAAATTTTTTAGTGACAAAACATCAAAGATGAAAAGATATTTAGAGGTTGTGGAGGAGGTAATCAGAAAAATGTTTAGAATAAATGGAAACATTTGGACTTTGAAGCCCCCACTCCCACTTCAATAAGGGAAATTTGATTTAGTTGAAAACTGACAATAATAGTAAAGCCATAAAAGTCTGGGCAACAGTTCAAGGATTCAACTGACAAGGGTATACAACTGATCAGTGACTCATATGACTATTCATTATTTTTTTTATTTTTATCATTAAAGTTACTACTTCAAACTCCTAATAAAATAAGTGAATAAAAATCTTGTCAATGAACAGCATATTGGGAAACAAGTTTCAGCAACTGTAAATCTGACAATAAAAAAAAAGTAAAAACTGAATAATTTTAACTTAATATAAACAAAATAAATACTGAATTATTTAAATCTTGAGTAATAAAAAATAAAAAAAACCTTTGTCCCATAATAATTGTTTCACACATACACACACAAAAAACGCAATAATGTCAGTGTAAACATCAAGCTACTTACCAAAAGACCTAATACCTTAGAGAAGAGAACAAAGAAAAACAAGACCAAAAGGCAAACATCAAGCTACTTACCAAAGACCTAATACCTTAAAGAAAAAATCGAACAAGACCAAAAAAGGCAAACATCAAGCTACTTACCAAAAGACCTAATACCTTAGAGAAGAGAAAAAATCCGGAACAAGAAAAGAACAAGACCAAAAGGCAAACATCAAGCTACTTACCAAAAGACCTAATACCTTAGAGAAGAGAAAAAATCCGGAACAAGAAAAGAACAAGACCAAAAGGCAAACATCAAGCTACTTACCAAAAGACCTAATACCTTAGAGAAGAGAAAAAAATCCGGAACAAGAAAAAAGAACAAGACCAAAAGGCAAACATCAAGCTACTTACCAAAAAAGACCTAATACCTTAGAGAAGAGAAAAAAATCCGAACAAGAAAAGAACAAGACCAAAAGGCAAACATCAAGCTACTTACCAAAAGACCTAATACCTTAGAGAGAAAAAAACCGGAACAAGAAAAAGAACAAGACCAAAAAGGCAAACATCAAGCTACTTACCAAAAGACCTAGAGAAGAAAAAAATCAAAGAAAAAGAACAAGACCAAACATCAAGCTAATACCTTAGAGAAGAGAAAAAATCCGAACAAAGAAAAAACAAGACCAAAAGAAACATCAAGCTACTTACCAAAAAGACCTAATACCTAGAGAAGAGAAAAAATCCGAACAAGAAAAGAACAAGACCAAAAGGCAAACATCAAGCTACTTACCAAAAGACCTAATACCTTAGAGAAGAGAAAAAATCCGGAACAAGAAAAGAACAAGACCAAAAGGCAAACATCAAGCTACTTACCAAAAGACCTAATACCTTAGAGAAGAGAAAAAATCCGGAACAAAGAAAAAAGAACAAGACCAAAAGGCAAACACCAAACTAAGCTACTTACCAAAAGACCTAATACCTTAGAGAAGAGAAAAAATCCGGAACAAGAAAAGAACAAGACCAAAAGGCAAACACCAAGCTACTTACCAAAAGACCTAATACCTTAGAGAAGAGAAAAAATCCGGAACAAGAAAAGAACAAGACCAAAAGGCAAACACCCACCTATGCAGTAAATCAAAGTACTCAACACCTAGACTGAGCAAAAATTGCTTCACAATTTCAACAAAGGACAACTAGAATCATTATTCAAGTTTCACACTCTTGTGACTATATACATATATATGACGTCACACATTATGAAAATGGACAAAGTCCAATTATTTTAAGAGATTTTTATGTTTATACATTTTTATAGATACAAATATTTAAGTAAATACTCCGTTTATAATAAACAGCATTAAACAACATTTATCGGAGGACGAATATTTTCTGTGAAAATTTCTCAGACATTCAGGCCAGTAAATGTTGTTTAATACTATTTATTATAAACAGAGCATTTACTTAAATATTTGTATCTATAAAAAGAATGTATAAGCATAAAAATATCATATATATATATATATATATATATATATATATATATATATATAATCTCGGCAACTCTTATTGAAAGTTATATTTATTTTCTTAATTTTTCTACATTGAAACCTGACAGTTTTTTTTTAAATTACACCAGCCATGTTTATATAATTTCAACAGTTTAAGAACACCTAAGGCAAAATCCACAAGGTTTAAAAAAGTGGTATCAAAAACACCTGCCAGACATTAAAAATAGCATCATGGTTAAATTTAATGATTAAGAAAAAAAATATGCTTAAACTAAATTTAAAGAATCCACATAATTAATAGTTCAAAGCACTGATCCATTGAGTTTGTGTTTCATTCTGTTACAATGCATAAGCTGACCCAGACTGATGAACTACTGGTCAGATGGCCATGTGGGCATGGAATTCTGACAGTGATGGATTGCCTTTGTTTAGGCATTGATATAAGACCAAAGATCTGCAAAGACAGACAGCTGCAAGAATTAAGATGCCTTAGTTGGGTAAACTAGCATGTGGTAATGAGACTTTGGCTGACTGGTTGATATGCACCCTTTCAATCATCTCCCTCTCAATTCCTCCAAGAAATGATGCTATGACTACTGTCCTCCATAAAATAAAAAAGAGAGTAAAAAATTGCCTCTATGACGTAGCATTGAAGTCTGAAGAACTGAAGCCAAAAACAACAGGAAATGCAACACATTCGGATTTCATTTACAAGTGCAGGAAGATGTAAATTTCAGACTAAGTGTAATAACTATTATAGGACAAAGGTAGATTTTAAAATTAACCAGAAGTATACACATTATGTATTTTCCACAAACGCAAATTACATAAATGAAAATTATATTTGTTTGAGTTGTTAACTTAGAGGAAAATTAAAATTTACATAATCTAAAAAGCAAGGAATTCTGTTTTAAAGCCTTCAGATTTTAAAAATTTTTTTTCTCTGACCCTAATTAAAAATGGTAGAACCATTAAAATGATATTGATGAAGAAAAGTTACCCCAGTCCCATAATAATTGTTACATTTGCATGTATTTCATACACTAAATGTAACAACTATTATGGGACAGAGGTAATATAAAACTGCACAAAAATTTTAGCATTTGTGAAATTTGTTAAATTTAACAAATTAAATCACATAAAACTACAAAAGATATTTTAGAGATGCCAAAGGATAGAGATATCTGAAAAATGTTTATAAATTTCTATGACAAAGCATCATTACTGTCATTTTTTTTATTAATACTTATCTTATTTCTTTTATGTATCATAGAACAGCAAGTCACGTGTTGCAATAACAAAAAGAAAAAAAAAAAAAAGATTAAATTGATATTACCCCAAGCAAGGCAGTAATGCCATTAAAACACAAGGTGGTTACAGGGTGTGGAAGAATTAGGAACAGAAACGATGAGCAGAAAGAGTAGAGGGTAATGAATAAAAAAAATGATAATGCTTGAAAGCAATCAATATCAACTGTGGTATATTCTGTGTACATTTCAAATTGTTTACTATTCTAATCATAAGAACAATGCAACACCAGTTCAGACACTTACAGCTAAATCTATCAATGCCATGTACAAGTCATTCCCATCAAAAAGTTCTATTCAGACTTCTCCCAAATAACTGCTATTTTGTGAGAGACTACCAAGTGGGTGCTTCCCTGATCACTATGATCTTAACCTCTTCAAGTCTAGGTTCAACCGTTATCTTTCCTATATATCCTCATAATCAGCACTTCTTACCTCTTCCTCTTGTGTTCATATAACAACCTCATTCATACTCCCGAGAGGATGCTTCCCTGATCACTACAATCTTAACCTCTTCAAGCATAAGGTTAGCTGTTATCTATCCTACATATCCTCATATTCGAATCTCATCAAAGTCGCTTTATGAGGAAGGTGACTTCTTGATGGTATCAGCTTTGGAAACTGCCTGAAAGCCATACCACGAATTGACACAAGCCTTGTGAGTGAAGTTGGGTAGACAGAACAATTAAGGGAGCCATCGATGATTGAGCCAGCATGAAATCACAAGTCATCATGACTGGGGATTTGAGCATACTGGCTTTGTTCAGACTTGATCACACCAAACTTTGTGCTCTTCCCCAGAAACTGGGACTAAGGTTTGCTCAGTATAGTTGCAGTATAAACCACAGGTGGGCTCTGTGGGTGTTGGACAAAGACAAATGTGGCTGAGTAAGGCGTCTGCAACAGGGATTGGCTAGTCACCATAGTAGACAGGCATACTTGGATACAAGTGGCCAGTCACCATTATTATCTTCAGAATCTGCACTTTCACCTCCTCCTGTTACACTCATAGAATAACCTCATTCAGCAACCCTCTACCTTGAGTGGCTTTTGGTCAAAAAAAAAAAAAAAAAAAAAAAAAACAAAAAAAACAAATGAAAATCAGATTGAAATGCCATCAATATCTGCAACTCTTAAACTATGTACAAGCAATTTATAAAAAGTTTTTAATAGCCAAGTCTATATTTTAAAATATTTTTTAAATATTTCTAATAAGTGGAAAAGATTCCTAAGTTTAGGAAAAAAAGAAGCAGAAAGAAAAAAAAAAGAGAAAAAAAAAGGATGAAAACAAAATGGGGGAAGAAAGGCACTGTATTGACAGTTGTGATGATCTACTAGTATAAAAATAATGAAAAAACACTAGTTAATCTTAATTTTGTACAGTTGTGTGGAAAAACATTTTTAATTTTTAGTTAATTTTATTAAAAAGATTTCAATTTGGAAATTCTTATCAGTAATACAAAAGTGAAGCAAAGTGGGAGAAATCTAAAATATTTTTCAGAATGTTTTCTTATATCAAATAAAAAAAAGAAAGAAAAAGAAACCATTAAATATATGTTCTTTAGTTTTCTTTCCTTTACTGTATTAAAGGAAAGAAAATTAAATTTAAAAGTTGCTCAGTTCAGTAAAGTGAGACAAAACACCAAACAATAATAATGGCTAGCAATTCCAGAAGCTAAAATACAAAAAAAAAATAAATAATGTTAGAATTTCAGAAAACACATGCCAATTTTTAAAGTAGAGAAATATTTCAAGTGTTTTTTTTTTTCTTTAAAACTGCATGAAGATATTCATTCAGCTATTTATAAACTTTTTTTTTTTTTAACCAATACAATATTTGCATTTACACAAAAACAACCTGCAGTTTATCCTGTGCTGATAATCACAGGTTTAACCGGGATAAGCATACATCTTAAACTGGAATTTTAATTTAAAGTTAATTTTTAAATTTTTGAATAACTGAAACATTGACGAATCATGCAAGTAGACGAAAAGTTATTTTAGTAACAATGAATAGTGAGATTGAGAGAAATAGATTTAAAGAAAAAGGTGTTAAAAAAATTATATATATATTTTAAATAAATGAAAAGAAGGGGTTCTAGTTGACAAATTCCAAGCTGTATTTATGACTGGAAAAAAAAAAAAAAAATACAGAAAATCATTCTGTTAAAAATTTGAGAGAAAAGAGAGGAAAAAAAAAAAAAAGAAAAAAGAAAAGAAACAGACACACAGAACTTAAAAATGAGAGTAAATTTACAAAGTTAACATTTTGTTTTCTTCTTTACAAATATAGTACAGGACAATCTCATTATACAAGTAATTATAAGTAGTCGGTTTGGTTTCTGAGAAAAATAAACCTGGCCCTACCAAGACTACTAAGATGTTTAGAGTAGTAAGAAAAACATCCTAAATATTTAAAATCAAATTTCAAGATGCTTAATTAAAAATATCATGATAAAAACAATTTTGCTATAATTACACATACAAGGATGGTGCTGAAACACTCTGAGGCACAACCAAAAGAAATGACCTAAACCCACAAAACATTCAGGCTCATGACTTTTCAGCACCCCCCTCATATTTTTTGGTAAGAAATTTACTATGATATAAATATTAAAGCAAGACCTTTGTATCACATGCAAAACTTGACATAATTGGTGTCAAATTATTGGCAATGAATAAAGACTTCAACTGGATTGAAATGATATTGATGTGAAGCAATTTTTTGTTAAAGAGACAAATGATGTTGTCAGTCTTCTTAGAGAAACATTTTTTATTATATACATAAATTATTAAAAAAAAAAAAAAAAAAAAAATCAACTTTTAATTTATTGAAATGTTTGACCCTTTCTTTTTATTAAATATCAATTTTTAAGAAAAATTAAGCAAAATTATTTAAAAGTGGAAATTAAGATATTTATCAATTATAAAATTAGGAAAATGATTACAATAGAATTTAGGCAACTCGACATTTAACTGTTCAAAAAAGTAATTTAAAAAAAAAAAGAAAAAAAGAAAAAAGATATCACTCACATTTTATACTTTCAAATTAATTAATTCAGTTTTAATTTAACTTTAATTTGTTTTTAATTTAGTTTCCAAATTGGACTATTTTCATTTTTTTTTTTTTATAATTGGAGATAAAAAGTGAAAAATTCTTTGGCAAATTTTGAAATAGTAAAACTTCAAATTTTAAAAAGGAATAAAGTATATTATTTAAAGCAAGAAGAAATTTATATTCACATTTTATTTATATCTCATGGTGGGACAATATTCCCCTACAAATAAATTCCTTAGATCCCAAAACAAGTCAATCCTAATTCAAATGTTATAAAATAAAGTTAAAATGTTCAAATAAACAAAGATTTTAGCTGGAGAGAGAAAAAAAAAAAAAAAAAAAAAACTTAAGTGCTTTATTAAATTTATTTGAATTTTTAACAGCATTGACAATATGTACATAGATAGAGAAAGTAGAGAGTGTGTGTGTGTGCACATATTATATATATATATATATATATATATATTATATATTATATATATTTCTTATAATCAGATTGTCCTGTAAGAGTTAGAAAATTATTAAGGCACAGAAGAAATTCCCCACATATGAACAAGATAGATTTTTTTATATTACAGTTTTCACATGAATTTTTCAAAAAAAAAAAAAAAAAAAAAAAAAAAGAAAAAGATAAAATATCACAGGTGTAATTGAAATATACTTCTTCCTAATGTGTGTATAAGGATGTTCGTATATGCACATGTAATAATCCGCATTAAAGATTACGTACAGAAACACATACTCAAAGTGACAAGAATTAAAAGAAAAAGAAAGAAAAAAAAAAAAAAAAAAAAAGGTACCTTTCAAGAATATTTAGTTAAGAAGATTTGCTTCTTTTTATATCTAATATGCCATTTGAAATGATTTTTTCTTTTTTGAATACTGAGGATATCGCAGTTATATTCTTTTGCAGTTGACAAATAATAAATAAAAGCCCTTAGCTTTCAAATAAATAATCGAAAAATCAGAAAAAAAGCTGGTTATATTGAAATTGAAAATTGGCATAAAATATTACAATTTCAAAATTATAAAATAAATAAAAAGGCAACAGATTTATACAAAGATATGAAGACACAATCCATTCAATCTTTGTATTATGAGAATATCTTAATTTCTAATGCAACATGCTTTGAGAATTTGTCAGGCAAGATCAGGAAATGTTCATTTGATAGCAAATGTATTTGAAAACGGTTTCACTCTGATCCCATCAAGTTTTGAAAGAAGTCCATTACCCAGCTTATAGACTGCATATCCTCTTCCCTATCGTTGGAAATAGGAATCAGCTGCTTTGGAATGTTGTACAACTGGATGTATTTGGTTACCTGGGTTGTTGAAGGCCAGCTGCTGTGAGGGTGACATTAGTCGTGTGTAGTAACCACCATTTCCATCGGGAGGATAGACAGATTTGAAGGAGTCAGCGGGAGCCTACAAAAATGCAACACAAACTGATTAAGCAGGAAGGAAATGGGGAAGTGTGCTTAGCCTTTCATAGAAGAGTACAAACATTATTTTCAAAACAAGAATTATTTTTTCTAGAAGCCAGAAAGCAAAGAAAAATACTAAAGAAACAATGGTTATTACTTGTCACTGAGGAAGACAGTAGACAGCCTCATTTTACATCAATAAAACAGTTAATTAGAAATTATAGAAGGTAAAAAAGAAGTGTTTCTGTCAGCATCCAAATGTACACTGGACATTTGAGGAATGAAAAGAGTTTTGGTCTGAATTTCTGAGATAGGGAGTTATTTAGTCAGAGTAATGTCCTCATCTTTATTATAACATTTTGGCTGTTTTGCCTTCAAAAAAATTCATATGCCAAAAATAAATATGATTTCAAAATGTAAAATATTATGTAATTACATGCATGAGTCCCAGTATAAATAGTTATAAATAATTATTGACTGATTTTATCAATGTGATATCTTTTGCATTATATCAAGTATTAAGAATCACTAGGAGCCTTAAATTTGGAGGAGAGAATTATCAGTGATAATATTCTGACTTCAAATCCACGGTTATCTCCCTTTAACCCTATCTAGGTTTATTTTTAATTTTTAAATGTACTTTTTATCACATAAAATTTGGTGAGGCACAAGTAAATTTTCATTACAAAAATGCATCCCAAAGAAAAAAAAATTTGGGAACTACTGCTCTAGGCTATCAAACATTGTAATAACAAAGACAATAGTCTGTATGTAAATGATATAAATAAGAAAAGACTTTTCCTTGGCTTCATTCAGAATTAAAATGTTTTACAAGCAAATAGTAAAAATGTAGATTATTAAAGGTTTCAATTTATGTAAAAAAAATTGTGTCAGTTTGGTCCCAGCATGATAATCAGATGAAAATGAAAGCCTACCTGGTTAAAAACAAAAACCTCAAATCAGAAGGAAAAAATTTCTAACCATTAGCATTGGGATTGAGAGAAGAAGATAATCAATAAAATGCCTTCTTCGATTAAGTAATCTAAGCAACCACAAATTAGACAAGAGAAAAGAAAATAATTTGCACCTGACAAACCTCAAAATAAAGATCTTGGAGACACACACACACACACACACACACACACACACACAGCAATCAGTCAGAAGAAAGATCTTGTGGGGTAAAGGAAAAACCATGTCTAAATAACAATGTATTCAATAGAATCACAAGCCAAGACAGGTCTTGCAGAGAATGCAGTCAAAAATATGAAAACAGTACATATTGATGATAAATCAATATTAACATGGATTTAACACTGAATAGTTTGTCTTTAAACTCCCTGAAATGAAATTGAAAAATAAATTGTGAAGGTCACATACCAAATAATAGCTAGATCCTTTTTCTACAAATGAAAAAAGGAATTATATGACTAAGTATTAATATATTAATTCTTTACCATCAATTGATGCCAGTTTCTTTTTACAAATACTGACTGACCGACATAAGTAAATAGTAATGTCACTAGAGATGGTTGTTAATTGTTAACTTATTAGGTCTACTTGATATGTAGTCATTTCACACAAACTGAGAAATATTAATATATTTTAAATAAAATCTAATAAACAAGCCAATATAGTAAAATCTATAAATTATATAGGATTTAGATTTTGCAACTACAAAACTGACATCAAGAATTTGTTGCATGTTAAAAATGAGCCAGATTTCTTCTGTACATCATACTAATATTTTAAATGAAAGAGTATTTTTGAGATGATTTCAAAAGATGGTGTTGTTTCAATCTGGCAAAGAATGATTGCCAAATACAACACTTGCCGCTCACCAATTTATAGGCAGAATTACACAAATGCATGTTGTTTTTTTTTTTCTTGCTTATATTGCAAACTTTGTCAGTTCCGATACTTATTTTGCATTTAACCATGGCAACTCACTCCACAGATGTTTTTAATATTATGTACAGTAAGTTTAGGCTTATTTGCATACATTATTTCTAGTTGTTGAAAGAAGATGGAATCAGAACATAAAGGCCAAAGATTTAGAGGAAAAGGTGGGCTTAAAAGTTCAAATCTAGACCAAAAAAAGATCCATAAATATTGTGGTTACATCAGGTGTGGAATCTGAGGCTGAGTAGTTAGAAAAATGTCAATGAATTTTATCATTATTATTCTCATTAAATATTTTTAGAAATTTACTATATGTGCAAAAACTCATAGTTTTGGGGGTTAGCCAGCAGTGTTCTGGTTTTGTTGGATGTTATTACATTCAAAATAATCACTGATTGTATTGTAAAAGCTGTCAAGTCAACATGCAATCTTTTATGAGAAATGTATTAAAATTGTTATACTGTGAGTGTAAAAGGTCGTATGAAAAGCAAAAAAAATACTATTAAATATGCAGCTCCAAAAATTCATCTTCAGGCCTCATCTATTATAATTATTAACTACTATGTCAGTCTTTGACTGCATGATCATAAAATAAACAATAGCCTGGTGATTGGGGTTTTATCCTCAGAGAGCACTTCCCCACTGTATTAACAGCTGTAAAAGCAGAAGTACATGCCAATATGTTAAACAAAAAATCAACAAAAAGTTTTGGTTCATTTTTTATTTCCCAACTGAAAAAAAACAAACAAAAAAAAACAGAAAACAAACCAAATCTTGTAGAATATCAACAGGTATCAAAATAAACATTACTTAGCACTTTAGCACTTGAACATAATTATTATTTTATTTAAAAAAAAAAAAAAAAAAAAAAAAAAAAAAAAAAAAAAAAAATTGTATTGTATATTGTTTGTAATCCAGTTATCAAAGAGACTAATAAAACAACTTATCTGCATAAAAATAAAGTTTAGTCAGGATTAAGAGAATCCTGACCTTTTTCATTCCCATGATCCAAACTAAAAGTAAAACTATTAGACAGGATAGGTTTTAATAGCCAGTAACAAATGTTAAATACAGATAAGTAATGACAACTGTGTTTAGGATTCTATCCATCTCATTCTTAAAAATGTCACTTAAGGAAGTTCTAAAACTATCAAGCTCAGTACATTATCAATGTAAATGTTGGGTTAAAATTAATGGATAAACTCTCATTCTGTCTATTTTATTTTTTCTTGCAACAACACAAATAGCAAATTCTACAAGAACCTTGAAGATGTCACTGTGAGTTTATACAACGGTGGGATGGGATTGTAAAAATCAGTTAACTCTTAGAACAATAAATTGTTTAATAAAAGGACAGGTTAACCTTTATTACTATGTAACTTCATTTTCTGTACAAAAAGTTTATCCTGCTACTGAAGGTGATTGATCCATAACAATAGTGTGTTTGAATTTCATAGTTGTGTTGTCATATCCTGCTATGGCAACAGGAAACAACTTTGAGTGAAATTAACAAGTATACTGCAATTGAGAAGCCTTTAAAAAGAATGCAGTAGAAAGGGAAGTAATATTAATAATGCCATGTACTAAGGGTTAAACAATGCCTTATCATGATGCAAGAAACAAAGATGTTTTGTTGTTCAAATTGTATGCGACCATGCAGAAACAAATTCTCAGCAGACCTCATATTCTAGTCAGGTTTAAAGAGTTAGGTTAAAAGAAATCAGCTATTTTTAGATGATTTTGAAACTAAGTTTATCTTAGTATGGAACAAGAAAAGAAAAAAAATGAAATGAAGAAAATAGTGTTGTGTCAACTTTTGAAGTGACGAGATCTGTGGTATACTTACAGGATTTACAGAGCCATGTGGGAGTGCAGTATAGGGAATTTCTGAACTGATTGTCAAATAGTTATTGTTTTGCTGATATTTCCAAAAGCAACCAAAGATAACCAACAAAATAAGGATAATCGCAATACCAAACCTGAAAAGAAAACACAATATAAAATAATGTCTCACTACAACAGACTAATTTCCTCACATTACACTGGTTAACCCTTTAGTATTCAACATGCTCAAATCTGCCCTGTAAATGTTGGCTCTCAAAAGTCTCACTGTTTCCATGACCTCCTGCATTATTTGCAATAATGTTGTCATATATTATAGCATAGTATACAGGCGGGTGGGTTACAACAGATTGAACATATAAACTGATATTTATGGGGCAGGTTGAATACTAAAGTGTTAAAGCCTACATGCAAAACAGAATTTTCTTAAATATGAAGAGACAAAAAGAATTTGTTTATAGCTGCTAAGATGAAATTGTTACTTGGATTTTTTTATCAGTTAAATTTTTTGACTGACTTTTTTTTTTTTTTTTTTTAACTGCTTTTGCAGGTTAATTAAAGACAGAAAATATTTTCAGATTGTAAGACATTTTTTTGTGAAGGAGATAAGGATTTACTGATACAAATCCTAGTTGGAGGAGAAGAGGTGGATTCATACCTTTCCCAAAGATAGTTAAACATTAGTGAATATAATAAACCAGACAGGAACTGGAACTACTCTCTGATTTTCAATTCCGAGCCATTATCCATTACACCACTTATGCATCTAAGCTTACAACACTTGGTATTCCCAAGCAGTCACCCATCTTGGTACTGACCAGACTCAGCGTTGCTTAACTGCAGTGATCATACGAGAACCAGTGTTTCAATGTGCTATGGTTGTAAACCTTTTTTATTAAACAAACTAAAAAGACAATGTATATTTATCAAAAGATTCTATTAATTTTGACTACATCAAATTTAAAGATAAATTTAAGAACTTTAAATTGGACAACTGAAAATAAATAATGTCCACTTTTTGACAGTTTTGCTTTGATAAACATATTACAAGTTTATTTTAAACATTTTATTAACAAAAACACATCAAAGAGTAATATTCCTGAGTAATATTCTCTAGAACCAATTTTCTTATTTTTGAAATAAGATTTTAGTTGCTGTATTGTTCACCTTCCTCTGGGGCCTGTTGCATTTGGTAAACTTTTGGGAATGCCATAGATCCTATTATTCAATTCACAGTGGTAGGTTTTCATTTTTATAATGATCATGTCTTTTTTTTGTCCTTCTTAAGGAATTTAAAACTCATAGCTACTGTGTTTCCAGGAGCCCAAATTATATTCTATGACTTGTTAAAGTATTTCTCCTGAATCAATAGTAATAGTGTTAACCAGTCATCTTCCTCACAAATCGTGCCTCTAATGCTATAACACTCTACTTCGAGTGGCTCTTGGGTCTTACACATTTTATTGTAAAAAAAAAAAAAATAAAAAAAAATAAAATAAAAAAAAAATAAAAAAAATAAATAAAATTCTCAAATCAGTCATAGAAGTTAATATGAAAAGCATTAAAACAAAAATCAAATGTCTCCTGCATTTTAATAAGTTATTATTAAAAACTAAGCCTTGGCATATATGCTAGATATTGCTTTTACATATTCAGTCTATCATAGAACTTTTCTCAAAAAAAAAAAAAAAAAAAAAAAACTACATTATTAAAATACTTTTATACAGGATATAAGAAGTGACACAGCTGAAGAAGGATAGAGTCAACCATTTGAATTTATAATGATCATAATAACAAATGCTAGTCTAAAATAACTCAAATAATGAAAGTACATTATCCAACAATTCTGATGCTTGAATCAGCAATATATCAGGTAGCAATTTAAGAAATTATCTTAGATATGAAATTCTCAATGCAAAATGTACATCGTTAATCAGAAGACTAAATTAACATGATCTAATGCTTCTTAAACTTTATAAAAATTAACTAAAATCTCTTCATATATACAAGAAAAGATTATAATAGAGGCATCAGTCATTTTTCATTTATTTTCTGACCTTTGAAAAGGCCTATCTGCAACTCATAGGTTTTCGGTTAGCCAGAAGTGTTCTGGTTTTGGCATGGATGGTATTACATCCAAAATTATCACTTGATTGTAGTGTAACAGTTGTTATGTCAACATGCATTCTTATATGAAAAATGTGTCGAAATTGGTATACTGTATATACTCAAGTATAGTGCAAGTTTATGATTATCTTTTTAAGCAAAAGAAAAATGTGTGGGTATACACAGGTAATTTTTTTTCTGGATAGGTTAAAGTTCATGCAAAAAAAAAAAAAAATTGGGTGGGAATGGGTGCACTATATATGAAATTGACTTATACAAGAGTAGATACAGTATTTTTGTTTACAGAGTCTAAAACTAAAAGATAGAAGAAAAACATTTAACACATTCAGATAACATGCAACCCAAGTAAAAAGATTTATGCAAGTCAATGATGAACATTCAAATTAAGACATTACTTGAGAATAATGAATATTATATGATGCTAAAAGATAAACACTATACTCAAAATATCCAAAGCAAATTGCCGCAAAATGATTTGCATTGGTTTGATTATGTTAATCACTTTGCACCCCATCCATTTAAAAAACAAATTGTGACAGGTGAGAAAAAGTGGTAACTATACAGTAATGTAAATTGCAAAAGATCACAGCTTATGCAAAATCAACCAAAACAACTGTATGAAAGGCCAACTTTACATAAAAAAAATATTTAGAGAGATTGGAAAGGAGTCTTCTACTACAAGCTTTTTCTGGAGATGGAAATAATTGATTTAGACAAGTAATGCCTCTAATAAGACCAATGTAAAACATCAATCAACAAAAAGGGTGTTTCTGGAATAAATTAACAGAAAAGGTGTAATCTTCCATACAATAACATAAGATCAAATGATTTTTTGCAAACAGAAAATGTTACAATTTGGCAGGGAGGTTTTTATTTACTACATACAGATATTACACACTTTCTAATTACCATTCATTTTTTTTTTAACAGAATTCATTTAATAAACGAAAAAAAAAAATTCTGAACTACAGCAAAATACACCTCGAATAATTCCTTGCTGAAAAAAAAATATTGTAGGATGATGAAAATATAGACTTGCAAAAGAAGGCAGAAGATATTGGAATAAAAATGATAAATGTTTAATGTCAAAAATAAGAAATAACTTTTTTGAAAAATTTATTTGAACTTTTAATCCAAACTAATAATTTACTGAAGCAAGAGATACATATTTCATAGGAAATGGATTAATAAATCCAAATATTTAAATATATTTTCTGTTTAAATTATTTTTTATGGATACAGCCTGAATGTTTGAGACATTTCATAGAAAATATGCATCCTCCAACAGGAATCAAGCCTGCATCTTATACAGAACCAACATTAAGCCTGTCATGCCATTCAGTCACAGAGAACTTTCTCAAATATTCAGGCTGATAAATGTAATTAATACTGTTTAATTAAGGAACAGAACATTTACTCAAATATACACACACACACTTTAATAGCAATTGCTATAGAGCCAATTCATTTAACTAAAAATTAACAGATCAGCACCAGGTTCTTAACTATGGAAATTAGCAATATAAAACAATTCCACATCATTCATACACATAAATATTACAATACGCTAAATCAATTTGTAAGTTTCTGGTCTGTAATATCTAAGTATTTGTTAAACTGTCCTTCAGTTATCTCCCTTGCTCTGGCAACAAGTTGTTAACGTCTTTGTTATGATGATTAGAGGACTGTCCCAAGTTTACAAAACTGGGAGGTGAAAAGGACAGGCTGTAAAAAAGCAGAGCACAACAATTTAGATTAAAAAAAAAAAAAAAATCCCAAACAAACAAACAATCTTGTCACGAACTAAGTGACTAAGCTCCAAAGGACAGGAAGCTTTCAATTCTTATTTAATTGAAAATGGTAGAGGATTTAGTGGCAAGCATATTTTTTCCAGGAGAGGGTGGGGGGGATTAAAAATAAGAACTTTTAAAATACAATTAAACGGGAGGTTGAGTAACGGTTAGCAGATCAATCTCCCAAACTATTGTCTGCCTGTACAATTTTCAAGTCCTCCATTACAAAAAGTACAATAGGGTTATGGTCATGCAGGCTAAACACATAGATCACAGAATTTAAAGGCTAATGTCATGGCCTTTTGACAATAACTTACAATGAAAAGTCATCATTTAGTCTAACAAATGTTTCCCCCCCCAAAAAAAAAATGAATCAATGGAACATATTATAAACATGCTCTTCTTATGAATATCAAAATACCATCAGAAAATTAAACCAGCTTAAAAATGAAATGGAAATAAAATAATAAAAATGAATTACCAAAAGTACCAAAGTTCCCAGACTTTATATGATTTGCAGCAAATGTTGTAGCCACAACAATATTCATCATCACCACATCTGTAAGAGGAAATAAGAAATTAACCACAAAATTAAAATGAAATGCTCAAATTGTAACCATTATTATTGGTTTTACTCAAACATTACAAAACTACAACTAATTTTTTTTCTTCATCTAACAATTATACACAGAAAACATCTTGACAAATGAAGAAGCTTTATAATCAATTTTATTTTTTTTAATAAGTAAAAAGTAACAGAATTTGATTAAAAAAAAAAAAAAAAAAAAAAAATATTTAAATTCAACAAAAAATTGTTACTTAAAAACAATTTTGGTTTTAATATTTTATAGAAATGAACTCAATAATTGTAATCCAATAATTTTTAATTACCTTATTTAACAGCACCTATTTTATTTCTTAAGAATAAATAAAAAATAACAGAATTTTATAACCTTGCACTACAGAAACTCCAAATTTGATGAGTAACTTAGAATCATGAGTTATTTTATATTCATCTTACTGAAGTCTGTTAATGCTGGCATTTATTTTTAAAAGATACCTGCATTAAATTTTAATGAAATTATATTTTGCATCTTATTTACTAATCAGTTGGGTTTATTTTAAAGAACAGACAGGAAGAAATTATGGTCTCTTGAGATGTAACTGAAGCATTAACGTAGTAAGGCAATTTCATTTATAACAGAATATGAAAACTTTCTTAAAAGAAATCTTTTATATTTGACCTGTTCAAAGGAAGTATACTTGCATTTCATTTCAGATTCTGTTTTTAAAATAAGCAAGAGTGTAAATGATACTGATAATTGAATAATTGTTTTATCAATATTTCATGATTTAAAAATAGCTATGATAATCAAAGTACAATTTATGGTCATATATTGTTTTTTGTGGCAGAGAAATTTTTAATTAATTAAAAGAAGAAATGCAATAATTTAAATTCAACAAAAAAAAAAAAAAAAAAAAAATGTTACTTAAAAAACAAAAAAAAAAACATTGGTTTTAATATTTTATTGAAGTGAACTTAATAATTATGTAATCCAATAGTTTTTAATTATCTTATTTGCCAGCATGTAAAACAAATTCAAAAGACTTCATCTAAGGCACTGGAATTATAGCTAAAGAGACCATCTATTGATCATGCAATATGGTCAGCAATGGGATCTATAGGAATTGCATTGAATGATAGTTTCTCTCTCTCTCTCTCACACACACACTAAATACCCTTGTAAACCACAAGGCCAACAAATTAGGATAACTGCATTGATAATTAAATTTACAGAATTTCATATTTATATTTTCTAAAAAATTAGACTTGAAAAAAAATGTGAACAATGTTTTTTGTTTTAACAAAAATTACTTTTTTCTTTAAATTCACTAAACACAAGACCCAAGAGTCATTCAAGGTAAATGGGGATGTTGTAAGGATATACAGGGAGGGAGCAAAGGTTGCATATTATGAGAATATGTGGGACATAATGATTGAATTGTAGTTATCAGAGACGCATCTGCTGGGGAGTCTATTTCACCATTGTATTGTATAAGTGAAGTAAGTCCTACAGATTGCCAGAACTTATCAAAATACATGTTGAGATTTATATATTATACATTTGAAATGTTTTATTGAAATCAAGTGATAAGGTCATCAAGATTAAAATCATTGGTGTGTGTATATATATATATATATATATATATATATATATATATATATATATATATATATATATATATATATATATATATATACACACACACACATACATACAATGCAATGCCTCCTATTTTACCAGGTTTATGTTCATAGCATCCCTGAACACATTACATTCCCTACATATAGTAGCACACAGCATAATGGTGGCTCTATTGATCACTTTTTTTTCAGCCCTTCTTTGAGGCAAACTATTATTGCATGATAATTCTCAAAGATTAACCAGTTTCAGACAGAACAAACTCTTCACAAATTCCTCTTCATACAATTTTGAATTCCTCTCCACTGTCATAAAACACATTTCACAAATCCCAATTCAATGCTAAATCCTACCATTTGTCAGTCAAAGCTTTCACTTGATCCCCGATCATTTTCACACTCTCGAGTCCTAGTTTTATTTTAAGGACAAGCCTCTTTCCTTTAATAAAGTCACCATAGATGAGCTGTTAGGAATTTGACAATCTTCCATTTTTACTAAATCGCCAGTCCATCCCAGACAATGTTGAATGATCTCAGCTTCAATGTGCTGAGTGTCACTTCTTTGTAAAAGTTCTACATCACTATCATACATCTTCCAATATACACGAAAAACATACCAAGGGTGTCCTTGGTAGATGCTGGTGAAAATACTCTAGATACCTCAAGTGTTTTTTTTGTACATCACCCACGTTTCACATACAGTCAGGTTGACAAAAAAAAACAAAAAAACAAAAAAAAAACAACACAACACAACACAGACATAACATTATACACACACACAGTGTAAACCTTAACTTTGGTCTCAATAGAGATACCATGCTGAGATAACTATTTTTACAGCTTGCCAAATACTTACCTTATTAAATCAGAGATTTCATTGTATATATGTCATAAGGTACTGAAAAGTTCTTGGCCCAAAACAAAAAAAAAATATCTTTGGAAGAGCATATTGATGCACCTCAAGAACTTTTCAGCACACCCTCATACATATCTCAGTTTTACAAAATAAGACTGATAATGAATATAAATTAGCCAAATTTTCATCAATATAATTAATCAATTTGGATAACTAATTATGATTAGAAGTTTTACAGCATATTCAACATTCTGACTAATTACAGATGACAGTACACAGTTATCTGAAATGGCTATTTTCATAAAGTGACCAAGATAAGAAACGAACAAGTGTCTGGATAATTATGGCTGCAAACAGCTGAAAAAACTTAAAGTCAAATTTACAAGTATTGTAAGTGACAAAGTATAAACACTTATGATTATAGACAGACAAACCAAAGACTAATGAAGAGTAGTTTGCTTTCCAATACAGTTAGATAACAAAGAGATGTTAAATCACAATGTTTTTTTTTCAATTTGTATTTGCCTTATAATTGCTGCTAGAAAAATAAAAACTAAAAATGAATATATCATTTAACACCAGTTAACTTGAACATGACCTCATGTAAACAAAAAAAAAAAAAAAATTAAATAAATAAAACACTGTGCCAATCAATCTTTTTTTTTATGAAGCAGCTTGTCTTTAAAAACAATTTACATCACACACTGACAAGAGTTGATATGAGAGTGCGAACTTCTGTCAAAAGGGGAATTTAGATTTTTTTCCGTGATTCATAGCAGCCAATCCTATTAAAATAATTTTGACTTGATAACAGAAGCAGGTCATCTTAAATACTTTTTTTTCCGTCATGTATTTGCCATTTCGTGCAAATATTCAAACCAGTCTGTTATCCTGGAAAGGTAAATTGCAGTAATAACATTCGTTACTTTAATAAGAATAAAAGTGACTTAAAAAAAAAAAAAAAAAAAAAAAAAATTTTTAAATGCTTGTAATGTATCATTACTGAATTACAGCATGGTTAATTTCCACCATGCTCAGATCATTATAATTACAAATGACTTGAGTTTTTAATTTTTAAGAGTAAATACACACAAGTAAAAATAAAACTAGATTACAAATAAGATAACAAGCACCAATCAATGCAAAAATCTCTTAATATTGCAATATGAAAAATGACTAGATAAATTTAATTGCAATGTTTGTAAACATTTGAGACAAAGGATATATCTCTGTCATGGCTGACAATGGTAATAATGGCATTTCTCTTGCTACTGTCATAGCAAAGAAGGTAATTATGAGAAAGAGGTTCACTTCACACACTCTTCTTTGTTAACCAGGGTTAATTTGTTTTCACAAAAGAGTAACATTAGAGCAAATACCTTAAGAGAGGTAAACATCTTGTTTGTTTATCGATATAGATTATTATAAATATTTTTTATTAAAAAGACAAATAGAGACTGTATACAATATTTGCTTCAAAAAACCAGAGAGAGAGAAAAAAAAAGAAAGAAATATTTATAAAATTATTTTTCAAGTTGAAACACCCACAATATATATATATATATATATATATATATATATATATATATATATATATATATAAAAAAAAAAAGGAAAAGTTTATAAATTTAACATGTTTTCACTTTTATTAAATCTTCAGCAGAGGGAGAAAAAAGAAATTCTGATATTTTTTATTTTTGCATTTGATTTTCATTGGTTAAACAGACTTCATGTGCATTTGACTTATCAATCAGCATTTGTGTGTAAATATCATAATTCTAGTTTGTTTATATGGAATGTGTGTGTGATTTATGTTTGGTGGATGTCTGCACATTGATTTGGGGGATGTTTTTAGATAAATACTGGTGGTGGTAGATAAACAGATATTAGATTCTTAAAAAATGCATTTAATGTGTGTTTATAATCAGTAAAATATTTATCAAGGTTCCCTCAAAGCATTTGAGACAAATTAATTTCTTTTTTAATTAGGGTGGCATTTGTAAAAATCAAAGTTAATGGCCAGTCTTGTTTCTGTGTATTTCAATGATAGGTTCTAAGTTATTAAGTTTCTTTATTTATAGGATCCAAAGTATCTTCCAGTTTTCCAAAAAAAAAAAAAATGCCAGCATTCAAATGCATGGCCTTGGTGTTTACATTCAGGATAATCTTCTAATGACCAGGGAATTGTCTCTTTAGGCTGCTGACTATTCTTTCATGTGCTTCTGTCTTGTTACTGTCAGCTATCTTTTTCCTTTATTGCTCCCCCCTCTTCTCAAGACTGCAGTATATTAGACACAACAACTGACAGTATAGAAAAGGCACTTTCTCTCCATCCATCTGTGAACATCTTTGTTTTCAGCAACAAGTGGTTGAAACATTCTAAATCTACTGATGTTGCTGGTATACAGACATTAAATTTTCTCATTGCTCAATCCCTCACTCAAATTGTGGACTTCCCTATTAGTTTCCCTAGCCAAACTGAGTAACATGCTTCTCTATGGGATCTATTTCTTACCTCTTCTCCCCACTCTTTCCAAGCTTCACAATACTGACCTCTTGATGACTGACCACACTGTGGCATCCATTGATATCTCCTTCCAAGCATCCATTAAACAGGACCACCCATCCATAAGACTGACTGGAACTCATTCCAGGATTTTCTTTGTGACACCCCATGGACTAACATCTTCAACCTCCTAATTGAAAATTGCGCTACTAAAGGTTTTTTTTTTTTGGTTCAAAGCCAGTAGGGATGCTTTCATTCCTTCTCGGAAATACCAGGTGAAATCACAATCTTCTCTATGGTTTATATTATCATGCTCAGCTGCCATAGCATAATGTACCACTAATTCTGGCTATACTGGCATGACAGCTCTCATCATAACAGGCGCTTATATGCTACTGCTAGTAACAAATGTAAATGAGTCCTCAAAGAAGCTAAGTATTTGCTGAGAGAATGAGGCACTGCATAGCCTCTAAAAACTTTAGCTCTTGTGACTACTGGTGTCTCTGTAATAGAGTGTACTAAATAAGTGCAATGTCCATTATTCCCTCCCTTCTTCAATTGATCTGAAGTGTTATCATCCTCTGCTGATAAAGATGAATACTTTGCCCGTAAATTCTCTTCAAATTCTACTCAACTCATCTGAAGTATCCCTGACTTCCCACTGATCCTCTGTTGAGTGATATGCATATAACACTTTCCATTGTTTCTGCTATCATCTCTAACCTTGATTCCCACAAAGCATGTGAACCTGATGCCATCCCTGTAATAGTCATTAAGAAGCGTGTTGTTCCAGTTTTTAAGAACTCTGGTGAACTATCTGACCCATCCAACTATCAGCCTTCTGCCTATTTGGGAAACTCCTATAGGTCCTAATCAATGCTGAATTGGTTCATCTCTCATTGCAGGGCCTTTTCTCAGACAAGCAATACAGCTTTCGTTTCTCCAGATCAACTGCTGATGTACTAATGATAGTTGTGGAAAGGGTCTATCATGCTCTAGATAAAAACAGTGATGCCCGGGCTGTAGCATTCAGGTCTTCTCCACAAGTTGAAAAGCTACAGTATCTCCGGTCACATTTTTGAACAGATCCAGTCATTCTTATCTAATCATGAAATGAAAATTGTCCTGAATGGACAATCATCTACACCCCCTTGTATTTACGTGGACATCCCCCAGGACTCCATCCTTGGTCCTATGCTGTTTTTAATCTTCATTAATGACCTTCCCGATGACATCAGCTCTTAAATTGGCATCTATGCTAACAGTACTACCATTTATTCCTGCATTGATAGTAAGGCTGATCAATCAGACAAGGTCAAAATGGCAGCTGATGTACAAAATGACCTCAAAACAGTTGTTAACTGGGGCAAAAGATGGCTTGCCAATTTTAATGCCTCCAAAACTAAACTTCTCTCCATGAATTATCTAACAGAACCCTCTGTCTTCCATCAGCACGGCTGATGCTATCTTCCAAGAAAGTGACACATTGCACCTCGTCAAGCTAAAATTCTTAGCTGATATGAGAGGGAAAGACAACATTGAATCCATTTCTAGAACAGTTGCTAAGAAAGTTTCTTCACTGTGTCAGGCAAGGCAATTTTTCTCTTCTAATTTATCTTGTATATCCATAAATCTCCCATTGCTGCCATATATGGTCCAGTACCCATGCTATTTTCCTGGAGCTCCTTGATAAGATCCAAAGAAGAATCAGCAATATTATTGGTCCTGATCTAGTAGCTTGGTTGTAAGGTTGCGTCTGTGCCATTCTTATAAATACTTTCATGGTAATTGCTCAGATGAGTTCTTTGCTATGTTACCTAGACTGTATGAATTTAAGCACAATACTAGACTGGTGGCAAGATCTCATCAATTTACAGTTGAGCTAGCAAGATGTAGCCGCAACTTCTATGCTAACAGTTTCTTATCTCACACTTCTTGCTTGTGAAACTCCCCCCCCAGCTCCTTGTTCTCCAACCAACTTGAATCTGCAAAAACTTAAATGTAATGTCAATCACTATCTACAGCCCTCCTGATGTTTCTGTTCCTAATTCCCCCATACCCTGTAGGTCAACACTAATAAGTGATCCTATAGGAAAGCAATTTTTTGCTTATAGAAATATACCATCAAATTCACACATGCATTTGAAATAGACAAATCTCTACCTTTCCTAGACTTATTAATACATAATAATAGTAAATTAGATTTTAGAGTTTACTACAAACCAACTAACAAAGCAATCTAATTAATTTCTATTCCCACCACAGTCAAAAAATAAAATCAGGACTACTCATAAGATTCTACTTCAGAGACCTTAAAATATGTGGTCCAGAATACTTAGGTGAAGAAGAGAAATAGATTGAAAAACATTTAGACTTCTTAACTACACACATCATTTCATCTTCAATGCTAGAAAATGAGCATGCCAAAGCCACAAAATTAGACACCACTGCTAGCATTTCAAACCTCAACAACACAAAATTCATAATTCTACTCTGCAACACTATCTACAAAATTTGAAAATAAATTAGTTATCCCCAACACTAAGGTTTTTACTACCACCTACAAAATAATCAGAGATAATTAGGGACAAAAATAAATCCAACCACTTCAGATATCAGGGTTTATCAAATAAAGTACTTGCAATGTAGAAAAATTTACATTGGCAAAACATCTCAAAATCTAAAAGGCTACATCTATAAACATAAAAGATGTCTACATTGGGACAAACTTTTAAACTTGCTCATAACAGAGACATAACTGGTCATAACTTTGAATTTACAAATTCTGCCCTAATTTTAATAAAATAAAAAATAACAATTCTTTAAGTCAAAAATACTTTGAGGGAATCCTGATAAAAATTTTACTAACTATAAACACACATCAAAAACATCACCAACCTTTATTAAATCCATTCTTAAAAAAAATCTAATGTATGTTTATCTACCACCACTGGTATTTACATAAAAATGTCCCTAAGTCAACATGTGGACAACCAGCAAACATAAATAATCCCTACTAGACATATACACAGATATATATTATCATCCAATTCTCGTATATACAAACTACACTTACATATATAAATTATATACACGAAAACTGCTTGACAATTCAAAGGCACATGAAGACTGCTTAATCAATGAAAAATCAAACACAAAAATAAAAATACCAAAATTTTTTTTCTCCAGATCTCATTCTCTGACAAAGTTTTAATAAAAGCAAAAACATGAAACATTTCCTATTCACACTTTATCCTATCATATTCTGATCCATATTTTATCCCAATATGAGTAGGAAAAAAAAATCTACATACAAGCACACATACTTGCACATACGTATAAATATATTTCTTCCTCAGGTATTATAAATACAGTGGTTAATGTTATGAGACACCTATAAGTATATATTAGTGAACATACATAATGTCCAATGTTAATAGCATGACCAAGTTTCATGCAGCTCTTGTAATCTTCAGATCCAAATATATTCTGACTGTTATAGAATTCCATGATGGTCAGAATATATTTGCACCTGAAGATTGCAAGAACTGCATGAAACCAAGTTGTGCTATCGACTTTGCATATTATGTATATTCACTAATATATATTTTGGTCTCTAATAATTGGCAAGTCTTAGCACATTCACCAACAAGAGAATTATTTTCATTCTGATGTTTTGTAGTATGGATATACTTTTGTTTATTCCTAAGACCTTTGCCAATTGTTAGACTGACAATTCTTAATTGCTAAAAACCTATTTATGTTAAAGAAAAATAATTGACATAATTGTAATGGCTTAAATGCTCAAAAATGTGTCATTAATAACTGTCCTTTATCTTAGCACAGATTTTTGCGACATTCTTTATCCTTTTACAAGTAGTCTGCCAAATAAATTTACTGAGAAAAATGAATTGATACAACTACTTTTATCCTACTTAATCTAGAAAGCTAATTTTCACCTTCATATATTTTGATCCATACTTTTAAGATTAATCATTATGAAATTAAAATAATCAAATTAAAGTATCCTTTTCAGTGTCCCAAGAGATGTTTCTAAAGAATTCATTCTTTCTTTGTAAAATCTTGATTTTAATCCGGATAGAATTGTTAATTTACAAATGATACACACATTAAATATGTCTGGACATGTACATTATGTCTATTTTATTAGATCTCTAAACAAGACAAAGAAATATTTCTATTGCATACAGAATTAGAAAATTCTACATATCACATCCTCTAAAATATATGTGCTAGATGCTGTTGTTAATAAAATGCTCATGAGAATGTTATCTACCGGTAGATAAGTGCATCAGTCCTTAGGTATGTTGTTGGTACATTTCAGTTATGATCTTATTATAATTATATTGTATATACAACCTGACACTAGAATGTCATAACCTTTCCAAAACCATTTGTTGATGGTACTATTGTTACAGTCAATTGAACCACTCATTATCTTTAAAGTTTTTATGTTTTGCACAATGATAGTTGAATGATAGCGACATATGCACAAAGATAACTTTTTATAAAAGTTCACAAAAGGTCAACGCTAGAAAATATTTATATAATAAGGAATATAATTTAGTGTTATTTCCTCTTCAATAAATTTGAATGGCACAAGCATTAACAAACAAAATAACAGAATTATGAACATGAAATAAATTTGTTACACATTTTTTAGAAAAACATTTGTTATTAATAAATAGACAAGCTTTACATTTGCTTGCAGAATTCAGAAATAGAGTCAAAATTGTAAGTAAAGACAATCCATTGATGAGGGAGGGGAAACTCTAAACAAAATCACTTCTTTTAGAAGTCAGTGATGTACTTGAAAAAAATCCAAATGCAAAAAAGGAGATTTTCACACAAAACTAACAGTGAATGACATTAACATTCTTTAGTTAATTAATGCATGTATATGTACACACACACAAAATACATTTAGCACAAGTGCTTACAAAAACAAAATATCTTGAAAGTACTCTGAAAACAGTTATCCATGAGAGAGCTTTATATTGTGTTCTTTTAATAAACTGCTGTTTGTAATATGAAAGACAAGCTGAATAATATACTCTCAATTTAAAACAATGTTTTTTTTAAAGAAAACAAGCTCTAATCCAAGGAACTAAGACTTGAACCTACAACATGCTCTACAGTAGTAATAGGTCTTCATCTCAAAAGAAAAAACAATTTATGGTTGTCAAAAAAAGAGTACCATAAATTACCCATATAAAAATCTGAGTCCAAGCTATGAAATTTTGCTCAAAAGAAACAAGGTCTTTTTTCCAAATAATTTTTTTTTTTAAAGATGCAACTTATTACAAGTTTATTAATAGATATTTTTTGCAAGATGTACAGTTCATTTGAAAAATGTTACCCCTCTTCATTATGAATGCAAAAGTAGAGAATATATTACTCAATATGTTGTTGAAGCATTTGTCAACAGACATTAACTAATTTCTTTACCTACATTTCTTTGCATTTAATAACTTATAAATAAATCAAATGAGTCAAGCAACTACATTTTAGCAATTAGAAATCTAATATTCACTTATAACAACAACATAAAAAAAAAAACAAATGCTCAGGCTGACCAAAACTAAGAAATAAGATATTTTTAAAAATTATTTATAAGCCCCAAAAGGTATTTCTATATTATTTTATGTTCTTTTTATAGACTATACATGCTATTTTTTTATAGACTATACATACTATTTACATGCATCCCACATGTAAACATTAATGATTCTAGAAGGAAAAATAAAAGGTACTTCTAATAAAATTTTAACAAAATTACATTTGTCGATTGATTGTTAAACATTAGAAAGTCCAGTTTAAATGTTAAGAAAAAATCTGCTTATAAAATGACATTTTTTACTGGCATATATAGACAAAGTTTTGGCTCTTATTGCTATCCATTGAATTTAACAATACTTCAATTTTTTTTTTATTTTTCTTCACTAATAAATTATTATTTTTGTGGTAGGAAGAACAATGACTAAACATTAAGTTTTGTAGGTTTTAGTTTAATTTTTTTTAGCAAGTGTCAGCACTCAATTTGTGTTATGCATTACAAAGAAAGGAAAAGTATTATCAAGGGCCAGAAATTAAAAGCAGTTATTACTGACAAAAAGGATAGACATATTCTATATCACATACATATAATTCTATCCTGTACTTATATTTAATTTGTAAATTTTTATTATTATTCAAATGAGAAATAATCAATGTTAACAGATTTATTGAAATTATAACTCATGACAGACTTAAGCAGAATGAAATTGTTTTGAATGAAGTGATACTATTTTTCCTTAAGTCTCCTAATTCAAATATTAACCAATACTCCTGCTATACATTTAGAGATACTTGATAAAATCCAAAGAATCCTGTCATTGGTCCTGACTTGGCATCTCAGCTTCAGTCACTTCCCCACCACCATAATGTAGCTTCCTTGCACCTTTTCTATAAAAACTTTCATGGTAATTGTTCTGATGAACTCTCCTCTACTGAGGTATTATGGTGGCTGTAGTAAGAATGGTAAGTAAGAATGTGTTGTTTTGGTGTAAGGAATACTGTGGTATGTTTGGGTCAGTAATGGTGTCTAGCTGGGTTTAATTATAAGATAGAAGAACAGCCTTAAAAATTTAAATGCAATGTCAATTGTTACCTTTTGTTTTCTTAATTTCTGTTCTTTCATTGTTCTCGACCCTTAATAATGTCTTTCTTATATTCAGTAACTCCCTGCATATCAGTGGCTTTATTGCCTTGCTTAGTGTGAAAAGATCAAAAATACAATAGGTAGATTTACTATTGAGAGAATTAATTGTTAAAAGATTTCCAAAAGTCAGAGAGATGTGAAATTAAAATCTTCTAATTCAATGACTGTAAACTGTTCTACTTATATCTGTCACAAATAGGATTTAGAATACTTTACTATGTCTATATCAGAAAATTTAAGTCAATAACAAGATTTAAAAAAAAAAAAAAAAAATTAATTTGTAGCACATACCTGTCACTATCACAGTAATATCCAGCAACCTGCAAATTGAAAAAAAAAAAAAAAAAAAAAAAAAATTAATTAGAGGATTCATTTGAGAATTTAGAAAACAATGAAAAGTAAATTTTAATTTATATTATTTGGAAATAACATTTTAAATTTTTGAAAAATTAATTAAAAAACTTCCATCAAGAAATCAGAGAAAAATAAGCTTTTCATAAGATCACAAATACAAATTTTCTTATGAGAAAAAAAAAAAAAAAAAAAAAAAAAAGCTTATCCAAGTTTCATCCAATTATTTAAATTGCACAAGTAATTTAATATTATTAATCTATATTGAAATTTATTTGTTGAAGAGTTTTACAAAAAAATAAAAGCCTACCCATGAAGTGTAAATAAGATTTTCTTTTGAATTCATAAAGAAAAATTGAATTGCTAGGTCAGCTGCTAAGAAATCTGGTTCACTGTGTTATGCTAGATAATTTTTCTATCCAGAATCTATCTATAAATCTACCATACATTCATGCTTAGAATATTGCTGCCACATATGGTTTGGTGCTCCTATTATTTATCTAGAGATCCTTGATAAAATCCAAAGAAGAATCAGTTACTGGTCATGACCAGGCATCTCAGCCTCAGTCACTTTCCTACTGCCATAAAGTTGCCACCTTGTGCCTTTTCTATAAATACTTTCATGGTAATTGTTTGGATGAACACTTCACTATGGTACCTAGACTTTAGGAATTTAAGCGCAGTACTTGACTATCAGCAAGGTTTCATTGATATACAGTTGAGTTGGCTAGATGTAACTGTAAGTTCTATGGTAACAGTTTCTCACTTGTGGAAGTCCCTTCTGGCTACATGCTTTCCAGCCAATTTTAATCTTCAAAAATTAAAATGCAATGTTAATTGCTATCTACTGTCTTCCTGATTACTCTTCTACTGTACTTGTTCCTAGTAATGTTTCCATTTTCTAATTCTTCCACATCCAGTAACCCCTTGTGTCTTAGTGGCTTTACTGCCTTGCTTAGAGTGAACTTTATTTAAAAAATTCTTTTATTGCCTTATCTGGATTTGATGGAATCCATTCTTCCACCTTTCTCTAATTATGGTAAGCATTTACAAGAACTTTTAAAGAATTAGTAATTTATATTTTAATACTTTTCAACTTATTTCTTAATATTTTTCAGAACAACATTTTATGTAACCTACCAATAGAGCTGTGATTTACACACAAACATTTATATCCCTTATATTAAGCTGTTTGAAGATGCAAACTTGAACTAAATATGTTTAGGATTCAATTTCGAGAGAACAGAACTTATTTAGAGAAAACTGATCTTCACAACTAGATTAAATAAGAGTACCATATAATGACTGGACAAAGAGCTGCACATCAAGTAAGAAAATAAATCATAAAATACCCAATATTTATATCAAATAAATGCCAAATGCAATTTTCATTTGGGTGAGTGCAGAAATCATTTTTTTTTTTTTTAATTAAGTCTAACAGAGCTCAAAATCACAAAGAGAAGTACTTAGAAATGGACAATTGCAAACAACTGCTGTTTGTATTACATTAAAGCATAATTAATAATATTGCTTAGTAAAGAAATAAAACTATATACAATGAATACTGTGACAAAGACATTTAAGAATTTCAATAACAGTTACAAGTACTTGATCTGATTTACTATAAAAAAAGACTAAAACATTTTTAGTCAAAGAATTAAAAAATTTTGAGTAAAATCCCAATTAACAATTGAGGGCATCATTTTTGTGAATCCAAAGTTATGAGCACCAGTCAAAAGGAACAGAATAAGTAGTTTTCCCCTTTAATAATCTGGACAAAAAAAAGTGCCAAAGATGATATATTGTAAATGATTCCTAAACAGAAAAGTAGAAAAATATCTTGCTTAGTTTCCTTCATTTATAATCTAATTTTTTTTCTTGGATAAAAGTGGAGTTCCCTAAAATGTTGCAGTGGTGTATATGGGGAGAGAGGGGTTAAAATAAGGAATTGAATAAAGGTCATGTAATAATCTATACAATATATAGTATCTACCTATCTTGGTCATGAACTAAAAGAAATAAGTATTAAGCTTGCTTTATCCACTTTCAAAGATTAAAAGTAATAAAACTGAAGACAGCAATCCTGTCTTGTCTTCATCTCTTCCCTCTCACTAATATTTATTTTTATTTTTTCTCTAGTTTTCTTAATTAACCTCTAACTTTCCTGATTTTCCAAATTCTGCTATCATGTAGAAAGGAACAGATAGTTGATGGCTTTTGCAGGTGTGTAACACTTTTCACAGAGAACATATATACTACACTGATCCCAGACAGAGTGCACAGATACTCTGATACTAGGCAGAGGTTCCAATCCATTCATAAATAATACCATCATTTTTTATGGGTAATATGCTAGTGTTTAGACACCATTTTATTTTATTTAATTACAGAACAAAAAACCTAAAACTAGTTAATATCAAAAGTAACATTTGGTATTTTAATGTTTAATGCCCCTGAGAAAGGAAAAATGATAGCTATCAAGATTCTGAAAGGAGAAAAAGGAATTTCACAGGTGTGGCAGACAGGTTAATGATAATTGAATTTCAAGATTTATGGTAAGAAGTTAAATTTTATCAATGAACATTAGACAGAGACAATAATTTATGATTTTAAAAGGTTATCTGCTGTGAGATAATGTAAGATGGCATGCTGAAGAGTTCTTGGTCTGACCAAAAACAAAATACAGATTGATCAAATTTTGGGAAGTGTATTGGCCAAGAACTATTCAGCACCCACCAGTTAAAATTATTGATGAAATTTCTTCATACAGCAAATATCTTTTTTTTAAATTATTGTTACCAAGAACCACAAAAGGTAGAGTGTTATGAAATGCATATGTAAAGATGTACAGAAAGGGAGCAAAGGTTACTTATGAGAATATGTAGGACATAATGGTTGACTCTCAAATTGTTGTAATCAGAGAAGCATCCTCTCAGGAGTCTGTTCCACATTGCAACAGTTCTAGAGAAGAAGCTGTCTAGGTGGAACTTCCTCCTCACCAATGGAATATGGAGGAAATAAGAAGTTAATTCAGTGTATGTGGCATGATAGCTGTGAAGGTCTGAACTGGTGGAATCAAGAAATGTAGTTGGCCTGAACATCTGCCATGAAAATAGTGATAGAGTAGTGAGAGACAAGCAATGTTGTGTTTGTAGGAAAAAAGTTGAAAGATGGTAAACAATTCATTACTCAGTCAAAGTTGGAAAGGGAAGCTTGGGCAGATCTAACCTCTGTAGATTTAATTTGCTTGATAATCTTCCAATCCTTTTCATATATCTAACACATGATGAAAAGAATATTTAGCAATTCCAAAAGTAATTTTAACTTTTCAAAATAAATTTAAAATATTAAATCATGAAAATAAACACATTCTCATCATTAAATTTACTAAGATTACTGAATTTTCAGGAAACTTATACCTTATTTGGGCACCTTGGCATGAAGAAATCATTAGCAAGTTAGTTTGGCTGACGATTAACTGAGAGTTCAATCCTCACTAGGTGCCACATACTTTATGACCTTGTGTCCAAACTAAGGTAAGCTTAGTAAATAGTGAATTTATACTTAATTGCATCAGGTTTAAAAAGGGGTTTGGAACTTTCAGGAAGCTTTGAAGAAGGTGTGTGGGAGTCAGGATTTTTTCCACCCCATCTTTTCCATAGGCTTTTACCATTCCATTATTTGTGCCTCAAATATATATTTTCAGTTTATTTACATATCAGTAGGGCACTTTTTCAACATTGTTCCTCACCGATTGCTTCATACTTGTGGCCTTGTGCCACAAGTAAGTAAGCTTTTAGTAAATATTTAAACTTCAGTATGACCATTACTTTAAAATTGCTACATTAGTGTTCTACAGACTCTTTCCTTTGTTAAGTGGTGTCATTTTCTTGAAAATGACCATTTTTTAATACATATTGGACGGATTTGTTGCTTTTTTTGTTGAGATTTTTAAAGTTAACTGATATTTTTTTTGAAAGGGACACGCGGATGTAGATTGAGGTTAATTTTATTTTTTATGGTAGTCTTTTTTTCTTTTTTTTATGCTGGGGAGGAGGGTTAAAATTATACCATTGCACCAAATATAGTCGAGAAAGCTATGCAGGGTTTGTTTTTTTTTTTTGTTTTTTACCTCTGAAATAAATTTTTTAAAAAAGTCAAAACAAAGAAGTAAGTAAAGTAAGTAAAAAAATAAATAGGTTCAATTCTATTGCGACAGTAAATAATTGCATGAATATAATTCCTAAACGTTGTCTAATAAAAAATTTATAATAGAAACAAAAACACTTCCTTTTTCTTTAAGTTGGAAATTTAAGGGGGGGGAAGTGATTATTTTTGTTTTAGTATAAAAAAAAAAAAAAAAAAAAAGTTTCTGAATTTAAAGGAAAAAAATATGAAAAATATTTTATATATTATTTTATTGAATTTAAGATTCGAAACTTTATGAAAGGAAAATAAAAAGAGATCTTACTTAATCTAAAAAAATATATTTTCAAATTTGTGACGTATTGAACAATAACATACACGAAAAAATAAATCTTCATAAACAAGAGAAAACAAACTTGCAGACGATTATTTAATTAAATTAATAAAAGAAAAGGGTCAAATTCATTATTTCAGCAATTAATTAAAAAAGAAAAGATCAAATCAAATATTTGTAAAAAAAAAAAAAAAAATACTTTAAATATTTTTATCTTTTATTACTTTTAGTTTTGTCAAATGTTTTATTTTTAAAATTGATAGATTTTTTGAATTTCTCCCCCGAGAGGAAATTAAAATTTTAAAATAAATATAAAAAAAAAAAAAAAAAAAAAAATCGTCAAAATTTTATTAAATAATAAATGAAAAAAAATTAGTGATGGTTTTTAAATTTAAAATAAATTATTTTTTAAAATAAAACTAAAAGAAAGGGGATTTTAAAATACACATACTTAGAGAATCAAGGTATGTTAAGTTACGAAATTAGTAAAGAAAAGAAATCAAATTTATTTATTTTCCAGAATTATTTTATTGATAGATAAAAATTTTAAATATTTTTAATTAACCTTGTATTTTTCTTTTAATCCTGTTCAAGACAAGAAAAACCGACATCTTTCCTTGGTAAAGACCTGACGACTTTTTTTTTTTTTAATGTTTTCGCATCAAGAGTAAAAGAAAGGGGTCAGTGAAAAAAAAAAAAAAAAACAAAAACCTGACCCCTTACCTTTGTTTAATTTTAGAAATAATACATTGTTATGCTAAATGCAAGTTTTTTTAAAGCGGGTTTTTTTTTATTTAAAACAAGTCAAAACACTCAAAACCGATCCTCCATTTTGTGACCTGTTGTGCCAAGAGAAATGAGAAAAAAAATGGTAATAAAATCAGTAAAAAAAATCAATAAAGATAAAGTTGCTTTGAAATGTATTATTTCAGACATTTAAATAATTTCACAGACCCAAACAAAGATTAAATACAATGCCATAAACAAAACAGCAAGCGATTAAAAAAGCATAATCCAACCAACAAACAAAACGATGTGTTTATTGTTATAAACAGAGAATATGGCCACTCAAATGCAGCCATAAAGTCAGGGTTCAATTTTACAATAAGATTCTATTACAAATCGATCCCTCACTTTAAGACCACGTATCAAAGCCTTTTTAGAAGCAACGTTACACATTGTTTTGTCGAAATCAAAACACATTTTACAAGCCTGATCGTAAGCTACAAGCAGACATACGACAAAATACGACTGCCGTGAAGTAATAACCAGAAAAAAAACTAATAAATAATTGAAAAAAATGACAGGAAATACCTGAGAATGATGTAAAATCACCACCAATAGAAACGTCAACAAAAATACACGGGCCGCCATTGTTGTATTAAATGACCCTTGACGTTTAGACCTTGTGTCGTCTGCTCAAACTTTATTGACTCGTGCGAGATTTGCTTTGCATGATGGAATAAAATTGGACATTAGCTACATATAATTCAAAAACATTTTATTTATAATCAATCTCGATGAGAAAAAAATCTCCCAAAATGAAAATAAATAAACATGACTTTCAACCAGCTTTTGAAAATAATACAATTACCAAAAATTAACTACGAATGGACGTATTTACAATAATCATGTTTATATAAACAATGATGAATTTCCTTGTTTTTATGAAATAGTGTTTATTTTTTTATCAGTATTGAATTAATTACAAAAGAAAAAAATCAATGTTAATTGTGTTCAGTTATTTATTTATTTGTTTGTTAAGATTTTTCCGTGGTGTTTATTTTTAATAAATGCGGCTCCTAGGCTTCCGTCGATTTTGGGTTTTTTCTTTTCTCTGCCATTTTTAAAGTTTTTTCTTTTTTAAGTTGAAAACAATGCGACTAAAAACAAATGCGAAGTTTTATTTGTAACTAATAAAACTTCGCATTTTATTTTTGGTCGAGTTATTATTATTTCTTAATCTTATGCAATAATACTCTTCTTATATTTTCGGGATTTCGACACGTAAAAAAATAAATAAATAAATTATAATTATTAAAATGCAAATTTTAAATTTAAACTTGTAATTTGAAGCTTTATTTTGGGATGGGGTGATTCGGGTCAGGCATGTTATATTTAAAATAAATTTAGCAAATAATACAACTAGAATAAATAATTTTTATTGCAAAATATTGACAAATAAATAAATTAATTTAAAATACGACCAACTAAATTTCTTACCGTATTTATAAACTTGTAGTCAATGTAACCAAAATATACTATTGAATGAAACTAAACACTAAGAAAAACATGAATAATTTTATTTTTATGCCCCCCAAAAATAATTTAAAAAAGTAATTCTTAGTAAAAGTAAATAAATTAATTAACTTTTCATGAAACAATAATTATTAATAATTAACTAATAAAAATTACACTTTGACAATTTGCATTTTAAAGCAATTCTCTTAGTCTTGTAGAAAATAAACCTACAATTTGATTAACTCAATAATTAATTTTGCAAGAACCATTCCTTGACGACAATGAAAGTTTACAAATATAATGGAAAGTTATAATAAAGTCAAGGGAGATAACTTATTAATTACAAGACACTGCAAAATGTATTCGTGTATAAGTCGACACACGCACATATAAAAAAAATATCATTCGCAACAACAAATATCAAACTTTGTGTTAATAACCTATATAGTGACTATCACAAATAATTAACGCAAGGAAAGAATAAAATACATTTTCCAAAGCTGTCACCAAAATGACATTCAAATTCCTGCCATTCACTTTCACACAAATGTCATTGGAAATAGCCTTTATCAGCTTCTTCTCCCACCAGCTATAGGTTAAATACTGTAGACTGGTCTCTCTAGCCTTGAATGGCAACTAGTCTAATAGAAAGAAAACTCTGAATTCCAAACAGTGGAAAAGGGAATAGGAAACCACTCAACTATCTTCCCCCAAAAATCCCAGCAATTAATGCATAATTTAAAAAAAGTTGTGGAAAGCCATGATCACTTACATCTCAAACAGGCATGGAATTAAAAACTCTATCTATGACTTCTCCTCATATAAAGTTTTTAAAGGACAAAACTTTCTAGCAACTGCTAAACCCCGTTTGTTTGGTTGGTTATTTTTTTATTTTAGTGGCATATAAACATCTCCATGGGTTATCTTATGTTGAAATATAAATATTTTGAATGCAACTTTATTTTGGGGAAATAATAATGGTTTTAGTGGTACAAGTCATAGTGTAGCGGACCATGGGTTTATGCATTGTTAAATTAGAAACATGTGTGTAACTCCTGATAGAATATTAAAAAATCCACTACAAGAATGTGGCGGACTCAAGTTGAGTCCAACCGAAGATGTAAAGAAAACAAACAAGACCGATATATACGATACATATACAAGTATATGTTTTAAATAACAAAATTCACAATGGACAAAGACATCAACATTTGTGTTTGTGCATGAACGTAAAGAGTTTGTAATTTGATGAATGTTCGTACATACGTGTATGTGTGTGTGTGTGTGTGTGTTTTCCATAAGTGGGCAAAATGCAGATGTCTGCGAGAGATCACATTTTTTAAATGCGTCCACTGAAATACAAAGTAAAAAAAGAGAACGAGGCAAGAAATCGCCCAGTATTTATAGTGTAGGGAGAGCGTGCCCTAGTGAACAATTAGGAAATTAAGGAGGAGATAACTCTGACAGTACTAATTAACCTATAGAGGTGGATTCATGCATATCACAAGTCTATTTGTGTGTAAGTGAATATAACAAACCCAACTGGAATTGGAACTCAGCTTCCAATTAATAATTTTGAGTCATTATCCATTACACCACCCACATATCCAAGTTTACAACACCTGGTATTCCCAAACGATTAGCAATCTCAGTACTGACCAGATTCAACATTGCTTAACATTGGGGATCATACAATGTTTCAATGTTATGTGGCCATAACCCACCCATTTGATCAGGCATGTATGCGTTAAAAAGCCTATTAGTAGCAGCTACAATTTTTAACCACTTGGGCATGCGTAAAAAAAAATGAGAGCAGGTGTTGTGCAAATTTCAAGAGACTAGTTATCTCCCAAACAGCACTGCAGACGAGATAAAATGTGAGCTCCACACCTCCAGGATGCATGCATGGCATAGTTTATACATTCTCTCGATCCTTCACTCAACAACAGGGATTAAATTAAATTCATTCTTTCTTTTTACAAAGACTATAATTATAAAACTCTTTGAATTTACACACTCTTTAAACACTCTACCAAAGGTTTCTGATAGAATAAAAATGTCTCCCATTTTATTCTTTTTTTGTTTTCTAGATTTCTTTCAATCAATTTGTGGCGGTTGCAGGGGAAAACCTAGCATTTTCAGTTAGAGGGGGTGTGTTCCTCAGTAAAAATCACAATTCAAAATTTGAAATTCCCTGATCATATATATTAGGTTATAGAAATGAGTAGTGATTGTTCATATATATATATATATATATATATATATAGACAGATAGATAGATGTAGATATATATATATATATATATATATATATCCACAGACAGACTGTTTTGCTGTATCACAGCTCTCCAGTGTGGCTAGATGTCTGATTGCTTCAAGCCAGGATCAAAACTCAACTGATTTGGCATCAATCAGAAATTTTACCCTAGCCTATCCTTGCACGGCAGAGAGAAAGGGATATATATATATATATATATATATATATATATATATATATATAGGTTCTTATTTGCATAGGGTTTCACGATTTTATCATAGTCTAACTGAATCACTTTGTAAACAGACAAAAGAACAATTAAATCTGTCTTCACTCATTGAGTGCCTCATTCGTTTTTAATAAATTTCAAGGATCAGTTTGATTACTCATAAGAAATGGCAGAGCCACAACTAAGTGAAAAAAGTTTTTTTTCCAGAATATGAAATCAGTATAAATTTGCTTGAGCAAAAGTAGTTAAAAACAAATCCAAAAATTTATTAATGAAATATATGGTAATATATTACAATAAAAAAACGTTTTTCATTATAGATGATCATTTTCAAATTTTGATTTATTTTATTTTGATTATCATTTTCAGATTCTGATTTAATTCATTTTCATTATCATTTCCAAATTTGGGCTTATTTTATTTTGATTATCATTTTCAAATTTTAATTTATTTTATTTTGATTATCATTTTCAAATTCTGATTTAATTCATTTTCATTATCATTTCCAAATTTGGGCTTATTTTATTTTATTTATCATTTCCAAATTTGGACTTATTTTATTTTGATTATCATTTTCAAATTTTTATGGCAACTGAGTAATGTTGACTTAAGTTTGGTTACTTCTATGCCCCCCTTTATTAGCTTACTATATCTACTTTGCAACAAAAAATATTTTCTTAGAAATTTTTCAACATTTTTAGGGAGGGATTCCGTGCACCTAAACCCCACTGCCGAAATCCTGGATTCCTGTATCCATTCCTGGAGGATGTTATCAGTTATGAATAACATGGTGAAGGAAAGTATGTTTGTTTTCATTGTAGCAATGATGGGTTAGTCATCTAAGGTTGCCAGATAGTCATGCAAATGTTGTATTTTATCTCTAGGTATGTTATGATGAACGCATTATCAGAGAATGAACAAAATTAATTTATCAACTCTGGTTTTGGTTGATTTTCCATCTGCTTATATACGTATCTATAGATCTGCTTTGAAAAGACAGCTTGCTTCTCATTGGTTAGTAACCTTATATCCTGACTGTCAAAGCTTTCTTATTGGTTGGTCAGACTGTCTAATTTTAGTCTCCTTGTTATTTATTTTTTACATCCTACTTGGAAAAATTTTTTTGATTTGTTGGTCAAATTATGGCTTTGTTTGCTTGGTCAACAACTTTAATATATGAGACTATATATATTATAGTAAAAAAAAGAAAGAACAGTAAGATATATAATCCAGTGTTCTTGTTGATATTTTTATTTTTACAAAACAGTGCTCATTGTAAATTTACAGAGCATAAATATTATAAATTAAATCAGTTAATTTATAATATATGAAACTGTATAGACTTTATATGTATATATTTTCACATATTAAACCTTACATATAGGAGTTATTTATAGGACTTCTACAAACTGGAGGTTGGTGAATTAATTTGAAACAGGGCAAAAAATTTGTTGGAAAAATAAATAAACTGTAATTGTTAGTTTTACTGCAACTAATGGAATTTTATTTATTACATTGTTGGAGAAATTTAAAGAAAATCATACTGGATGTTTTTACTATGATTTCTTATAACTAATTGGAAATTAAAAACCAACAAAGTTCTGTCAGAGAACTAATTTCTGGTTCAATGCATAATATTCTAAATCGGTTCAACATCAACAACAACAATAATAAAAATAATAAAATTGTTTTTAGCCAATTAAAATTTGTTTTTTTTTGTGGACATGATTCAATATATTAAGATTTTGGAATGGATGGAGACAAGGCAGCAAAGCAGCCATACCCTCAAGTAGTACGTGCATCACTTAGTTGGATTAAATTGTCAAGAAATACAGCTATAACTGTGTACTTCTTCATAAGTGCCTCAAGAGGGACCACTAAAAACTAAAGGACACTCCAGATCACATTCACAAAATAAACCCCAATATTATACACCTACTGATGGGATAACCTCCACAGGAGTAACTCTGAGGTTCAGATCTCTGATTATCAGGTGGTTAACACCAACCCAGAAGACATTTGCGTCCAGCAATGGAGATCCAAAAATCCAGGAAAAATGAAAATGCAGGCATATATCCAAACTAAACACATGACTTCTACTCGGAATTCAAAGCAGCTTAACTTTTCTTTGGGTCAAAATCTTTATGATTAATCAGGGAGCCTAAGCACCAAGACATGCTCACTCACTTATGGGGACTAAAAGACCCACTAGGAGAATGGGGACACAGAAGCTAGCCCAACCCTCATAGGCAAACTGCGACCCTGAGATGCATGTGATTCATTTGGTTTTCTGAATGACATTCGTTAATTTTATGAGGAAAATAACGTTTGTTAAAATTGTTTTGTTTCATTTCATTCTCAATTATTCATTCACATTCTCTCATACATAACCACATATATAAAAAATGATTAAGGACAATGTTTCTTGAATTTTGTAAACTTTCATTGAAGGTAACTGTTTCCCCATTTTTCTAAAATTTGGTAATTTTCACTATGGAAGATCAAAAGTGTAAATATCATTTGCTTTAGAAACAGGAAACATTCATAATATTTTTTTTCTCTGAAGAAGAAATATATTTTTTATTCAAAAAAATATTTTTTGCATTTTCAAATTAGAAACAAATTACTTGTTGGTATTAATCAAAATGTCATCTGTGATAATATACGAGGACTTCAATTTTTTAATCACAGAAAAAAAATTTTCTCCCCTTCAAAAAATGACAAAAAACAAAAAATTGCACCTTTTCCCATTTTTAAGACAATTTCTTATGTATATGGTCTTCTGTAGTGAAAATGACTGAGACACTTTAAGCAAAAAATTACCTTGAAACTTTTTAGTAGTGCAGCCTGCCTTATGATGAGCCATAGATCATGTGACCCACTGGACGGGAAAGGCTGCCAATACCTGACTTAAGATGTAACTAGTAATTGGGAAGTTAGTATTAGGAAGACACTTACAGGTTATTTGACTAACAGAGGATGACTAATGTATGTTTAATGTTTTAATTTAGTTAGTCTCCTGAAGTACTATCTAACCAAGAAAATGGAAAATACCAAACTATTTTATTTATTTATTTTATTTTTTTAAGAGGAAGAAGGATGACATAAATATTTTAAGAATTTAATGAAGTAAGAAATTCTTCACATACTTCTAAAATTTTTGACTTGGTAGGGCTCTTCTAGAATCAATTGATCTTTTCAAAACAGATCTATAGATGTGTATATAAACACATGAAAAATCAATCAAAACCAGAGTTGATAATTTAATTATGTCCATTCTCCACTGCTGTGTTCATTGTAACATATCTAGAAACAAAATACATTTAGATGAATAACTGGCGACCTTAGATGCCAAAACCATCCTTGTTACACTGAAAACAAACTGATGTAATGAATATGCATACACCTGGGTTCTCCCTCACAGTAATATGATTGGCCAGTGTCAGCCATAAATACAGACTGATGTGGAGGTACAAGATGACACCTATTGCCTATGCCTATTAACTACCACTACGACAAGGACCAGTCCATTACGCTTACCTGCTAGATTGTCCTACTCGGTTACAGTAGTCCAAAACCACTTTGCTACTTCGGACAAGCATATCCCTTTCCAGGACATATCACAAACATACCTTCTTTCACCATGTGGCCAACTACTACATTTGGATACATATGTACATATGCATTTTCTTCCTCTCAGTCCTTTTCTTTTTAACCAACATTATCAGAAGAAAATAATAAAATGAATAATAAACACAAAAGTAACAAATTTGAAATTGAAATCTATATACCTCCCAAAAATGGAGACTAAATTGTTTTGAGAGAAAATGCTTTATCTACATATTGAATGTGATAATTATTTGTTCAGGCAGAAAAATACATTAACAGACACAAAAGAGAGAAATAGATTATGGTCTTACTTAGTAAGATGATGTGGTCATTATTGCGTCATTGATTTTTCTTTGGCCACAATAGGCAAGAGAAAATAGAGGTTTGGTATACACATTGTTGTCTTGAAAGATGGGCTCCAACTGAGCAAGCAACTTAATTTTCATGCTTCTTGCCAGACTGTCATGTGACCCATTTCTTACCTTTTGACATGTGCATAAATTATAACCAAATAAAGGACAGACAACTAAGGTGTGTAACACTAAGGCTCGATTTTCAGTCAAATTCTGCTAAAATCTCTATATTCGCTAGAGAAAATGGAAACAAAAAAATTTACTACTCACAGGAGAGATTAAAGGCAAGAGATTAACAGATTAAAGGCAAGAGATTAACAGATTAAAGGCAAGAGAGATAGAGGAAAATGAAACATAACTAGTTGATAGAACAGGATTTAGGAAAGATAGCAAAAAGAGAAAATTTATTAAGAGATATAAAGGAAAGGAAATTGTGGAGAGCTTTGATCACCAACGTCCTGAAGGTTTTTTTTTTTGTTTGTTTTGTTTTGTTTTATGGCATATCAACCTCAGTAGGTTATTTAATGCCAACAAGATTTTTATCGCTGGTAAAAAAAATGTATTGCTATTGATATTTTGCTGATAATAATGTATTCTATATTAGTGGTTTTGGTTTGGTTTGGTTTGTTTTATGGCATATCAATCTCAATGGGTTATTTAATGCCAATAAGGTTTGGTATGCTTTGTTTTGTTTTATGGCATATCAATCGCTATGGGTTATTTAATGTCGACAAGGTTTGATATTCTTTGTTTTGTTTTATGACATAGCAATCTCAATGGGTTATTTAATGCCGACAAGGTTTGATATTTTTTGTTTTGTTTTATGGCATATCAATTTAAATGGGTCATTTAATGCCAACAAGGTTTGATATTCTTTGTTTTGTTTTATGGCATATCAATCTCAATGGGTTATTTAATGCCGACAAGATGTGATATTCTTTGTTTTATGGCATATCAATCTCAATGGGTTATTTAATGACGACAAGGTTTGCTATGCTTTGTTTTGTTTTATGGCATATCAATCTCAATGGGTTATTTAATGCCAACAAGGTTTGATATTCTTTGTTTTGTTTTATGGCATATCAATCTCAATGGGTTATTTAATGACAACAAGGTTTGATATTTTTTTGTTTTGTTTTATGGCATATCAATCTCAATGGGTTATTTAATGCTGACAAGGTTTGATATTCCTTGTTTTGTTTTATGGCATATCAATCTCAATGGGTTATTTAATGCTGACAAGGTTTGATATTCTTTGTTTTGTTTTATGGCATATCAATCTCAATGGGTTATTTAATGCCAACAAGGTTTGATATTCTTTGTTTTGTTTTATGGCATATCAATCTCAATGGGTTATTTAATGACAACAAGGTTTGATATTTTTTTGTTTTGTTTTATGGCATATCAATCTCAATGGGTTATTTAATGCTGACAAGGTTTGATATTCCTTGTTTTGTTTTATGGCATATCAATCTCAATGGGTTATTTAATACCAACAATGTTTGGTATGCTTTGTTTTGTTTTATGGCATTTTAACCTCATTGGTTTATTTAATGTCAGTAAGATTTTTATTGCTGGTAATTGTTTCTTTTCAAAAATGTATAGCTGGTAATATTTTTTTTTTTTCAAAAATCTATTGCTGGTAATAATTTTTCTTCAAAAATTTATTGCTGGTAATTTTTTACAAAGTATTTCTGGTATTAAAAACTATTTTTACACTTTCTTAATGTTTTGACACCAGTTTGGGGTTAACTATTTGTCCATAGCTGGGACCCTAACAGGTGATATCACCTCAGGTCAGGGTGGATCTGGGAACACGAGCAATTAAGAAGTGGTTCCAACACTCCTCAAAATCTCCTGATCAGAGGCCTCGCTGTCGGATACTGTTTATTGTCTTACCCAGGACAGCATTCTGAAGGGATATGACCCATAGTAGTATTTGTAATAAGGATTAGTTACATGGCTCTTCTGTTTGATTGTAAAGTTTTCACTCACCTGCACCAGGCTTTTTTGGTTTTGTTATACAGGCTGACATTGACAGCAACATTTCGACCTGGAATTTTGAAAGTGTACGGTACTGTCTTTCTGGGGATGGTGAGGAGAAGTGGAGCTGTAGGGTGGCATTAGAATAAAGTAATAATTTTTTTAATATTTTTTAATAATAATTTTTTGTTTTACAAAATTTATGAAGAACTCTAAAGAACACATATGCTTTAAAAAGAATATAATTGACATAAAAAAGTTATGCACAAAAACTTGGTTTAATTTCATTTTCTTTCCCAAATTTAAAGGTCTGAATGTTTGTTTGTATCTAGCTGACATTATGTGAACATGACATGTGAAATGTCGGCTTGAGCAGACACCAACATCTGAAGAGGCCAATGCTATAAGTATAAAAATTATTTTTAATAAAAACGATAATATTAAAATTATATAAGAGTAAAAAAGATTAAAATGTTGCAATTGTGTAAAAATTAATATAAGAATTATTTATAAAAAAGAAAAGATAATATTAAAATTGTATGTTTGGTTTGGTTTGATTTGGTTGGGTTTGTTTTACGGCATATCAACCTCAATGAGTTATTTAATGCTGACAAGATTTTTATTTCTTTCTATCTATCTATCTATCTATCTATCTATCTATCTATCTGTTTGGTTTGGTTTGTTTTACAGCATATCAACCTCAATAGGTTATTTAATGCCAAAAAAATTTTATTGCTGGTAATATTTTTTTTCTTCAAAAATGTATCACTGATAATATTTTTTTCAAGCATGTATAGCTGGTAATATTTTTTTTCAAAAAAGGTATTGCTGATAATATTTTTTTCAAAAATGTATTGCTGGTAATATTTTTTTTTTCAAAAAAGTGTTGCTGGTAATAATGTATTGCTGGTAATAATTTTTTCTTCAAAAATTTATTGTTGGTAATAATTTTTTACAGAGTATTTCTGGTATTAAAACATATTTTTACACTTTCATAGTGTTTTGACCCTAATTTTGGGGGTTAGCTATTTACCCATAGCTGGGACCCTAACAGGTGCTACCACCACGGGTCAAAGTGAACCTGGGAACACCAGCAATTAAGAGGTGGTTCCACACTCCTCAAAACCTCCTAATCAGAGGCTTTGCTGTTGGACGTGGTTTATTGTCTTACCCAGGATGCGGATGTAGTTTATTGTCATTCCCAGGATATTAAAATTGTATGAAAAACTAGGCAAATTTTTTGAATGTGTAAAATTAATATATAAATTATTTTAGTTGGTTTGTAAAAAAAAATCATGAATAAAAATTGATGTGTAAAGATTTGAAAATTGATATCATTAAAAAAATCTCATTAAAATAAAGTCAGATAGTTTAAACATTCCATGGCAAAAGTTTATAGGATGGGTTGAATTTGATGTTCTCAAAAACCAGCCAAATTTAAATTGAAAATGGTCATTGTTTTATTGGATAGTTGTTCCTGAATGTTAAACCAATGTGGATAAAAAGTATAGTACCCCCACACTCTGCTAAGGAGTTGTTTTATCAGCCAGTTTTAATCTTCATGTTCATTATATAAGAGGGGAAATTTTGACTGAAAAGTCAGAAAGGAAAATACTACCCAGATTTATAGAAGCTGTAATCTGGACCAAAAAGACTGACTGTCTCAGCAAGTAAAGTTTGCTGTTACTGTTGTTGAGAAAGAAATAAACCACTCAAGCAAGAAAGCTGTTGGCTGTGACCTGGGATGATAAACTACTACTACCATTCCAGTTAAATCAAAGGAATCTTTTAAATCTTATATACAAATGTCTTTTCTAAACATATGAGTTTTATCCCATATATGAATAACATTTATAAACTTAACAGTTTATCTCATTCAAATGTCTTTTGAAAGTTTATTTCAAATCTGAGAATGCCCGTTCCAAAAATCTTCACCTAAGGTAGTTCAACCTTTTCTCACCCAACTTCCACATTCAGCTTTTGAACCTTTGGGATTTGAATTGTAAGCTTTTCAAATTAAGTACATTTCTTTTGTTGGTAAGACATTGATATATATGAACTGCTGTTCTAAAAGAAAGTTGTTAAAATTCCTTTGCCATTAAGAAAAATATTTTTTGTACATGAACTTTTGTTTTCTAAGAGAAAACAGATTTTTATTTGAAAGAACTATTAACCTGCCTTGATAATTTGATGTGGACAAGGGAAATTTTGTGCAAGGTCTATACTTGTAATTTGTACAATTTGTATATTGTGAAAATATTATGGTCTCATGATATATATTTATCTGAAAATTTCACTTAGTGTAAGAGTCCTTTTATCTTTTTTGAAAGCACCTCTAAAAGTATTTGTAAAAGGAAGGGTAAGTTATTTGAAACACTCCTCATTTGAAATTCCCTCATCCTCTGCTTCTCATTGAACTTTTGTTCTTTTTATAGATTATTAATTATAGCAATATAATAGGAACAGAGGTTTACACTCCTCTGTGATCTTTAGAACAGGAATACAGGTTTATATTTGTTTCTTGTTTAGGATTGGATTTCTGATTCCTTCTAAAGACTGTTCATTCATTTACTCTTCCAGATCACAACAATCTTGAACTTTTCAAGTCTAGAATTAACCATTATCTTCCCTGCATAGCCCCACAAATTTCGCTTCTTGTCCTTTCTTATGTTCAAACATCATCACAGAGTAACCCTCTACCTTGAGAGGCTCTTGACCCTTGTATTAGGTGAACATCAATAAAAAAAATAGTCAATGATTTTCATTTAAAAGTTATTGAATGTGTAATCTAAGACTTTTCTTCATACTTTCCAACACAATGTTGAGAAGCTGATGACTCCACATCATATACACCCATACCATTAAATCTGTACAGTCAACCCTTCATTTTGCTGAACCAGCTAAAGTGGTTTACATTCATTTTCTTGTGAATTACATATGTTTGCTTACAGGGTTAGTTTTGTTGTTTTGAATTTACTGTATGCTTAATACCAAGAAAGAAATGTCTTCATGGGGATGTAGTGAGTTCAAAAGTGTCTACATGGCCTTGTGAGTGATGAATTCTTTTCTGTCCTACAACCTCTTTCCCACAAATGAAATGTTGCTAGCTTCTCACTGCTTGATTGCTGTTTCCATAGAAAATATTCAGATGTGCTACAGTGGCCTAAGAAAAGTTTTTAACCAGGAGAAATAAACTACATACAATTTCAAAATTTAATTACGTAATCCCAACTCAACATAAATAAACAGTATTTTGGAGCTAGTATAAAATAGGTCCTCCATTTGCTAGTTTCAGTGCTTGTATTCGATTTTTCATGGATTAGATCAAGTTATCAATATTCATCTGATCCATATTTTGCCACTCCTTTAGCAATGTTTCTTTAGGAGTTGCCATTGACATAATTTTGGTTGCACGCTCTCGAAGTTTTCATTGAAGGTACTCCCACATGTACTCTATTGGATTCATGTCAGGACTTTGGGCTACCCATGGTAGTGACTTGATTCCTTGTGATTCCTTCCAGGCCTTTGCTACTTTACTTGCATGATATTCTTGAAAAAGGCAGACATTCATGTCAATATGATCGGTTTCAAATAGTGGGAGTATTCCTTTCTCTAATATTTGACAGTATTTTGGACCATTCAACCACTCATCAACAAGAATCAGCTCAGATTTCCCGCCAAACCAGACAGCACACCACACCATTACTCCAATCCTTCCATGTTTCATGGTTGCCTGCAGACATTCAGTGTTTCAAGTCTTATTCTGATTTCTCCAAACATAAACCTGTCTTGAACTCGAATATAGGCAGAATTTACTTTCATCTGACCAAATTACAGACTGCCAAAATTCATAATTTTTGCTCTTGAATTCTCTCATCCAGTCCATACACCTGTTCATGATAACCTCTGAAATCAAGGGCTTCTTTCTTGCAACTCTTCTTTGATAGCCTAGGTCTTTTAGAGTCTTTCTCACCAAATATGGCAGCATTTCCATGCTGTTGGCAACATCTTTGATGCTCTGAAGACGGTTTCTGATGACTTCCCTCTTCAGCACACTTTTCATTCACTCAGACACATTTTATGATTAAGCTGGAAAAACCTATCAATTTCTCTATTTGACTTACCACACTAATGCCATCCTATTATTTGCCCTTGTTGAAATTCACCAATTTCCTTACTTCCGTGAAATTTCCTTGCAAGATATAAGTCGACTATCATTCATAGATTAGAGTAGCTTGATACTATTAGGTTGGTGCAAAAATAATGTCGTTTTTTGACGATCAACTTAACGTCAAAAACGACATTATTTTTGCACCAACCTAATAATATTGTATTGTCTGAAAAAAAAGGAAAAGATGTTATTACACAAACCAAAATTGCTTTGTTTCCTCGCCATTATCATCCTCCATTAACCTCTTTCACGTGGGTAAATAAACTGTTCATTTTGACCCTGAAGCCATGCCACTATAAAGTCATTCCCATTTAGGTCTTTCTTTTTGGCCATTCTATATAGTTGAATGTCATTAAATGTTTTGAAATAAAGAAGATTGTCCTTTATTTAACCCCCAAAACATGAAGAAAACTTCCTTCTTTGACCTTTCTTTTTACCATATATTTTTGCATACAAAGTGACTTTTAAATTCAAAAATCACCTCTATACTCAGTCAGTTATGTGCCATGTATGATACATGCTTAGGCGATCATGTATCTTTCGATACATGACTGACAAGGCAGATTTCTTCCCGCAGTAGGTTGCCATTTCTTTCTGCGGTAGACCAGTTGCCATCTAAGTCTATAGAACCTGGTCTGTCCTGCTATTTACCCATAGCTGGGGGGAGGAGGGGAGAAAAAGAGGATTCATACCTTTCCCACGGGTATTAACACATAAGTGAATGTAATGGATTCGGCTGGAATTCGAACTTGACTCTCTGATTCCTCAATCTGAGCCGCTATCCATTACTCCACCATGCCTCCTATCCTACAATTCTAAAAAAGAAACTGTGGTGGAGACATACCTCACCAAAGTAAGAGAAAGCAAATTGTCTGTACGTGTGCTTGGAGACATCATAGACCTGTGACATGAACTTCAGCAAATCAATATTGAAGTGACACAGTGCATGCGTTATCGACGAGAACAAAGCTAACACAATCAAGAGATCTTGGTTTCTTGCCCAAGACCAAGGAAGAATAAAAAGAGCTGACTTTTTGTTTCAGGGGCAGTTTATTCTTTGAGACTGGTGATGGTGTTCCAGAGAAAGAGCAATAGTACTGTTGTTTACGGTGTGCAGGAAACGGAGTCCCGAATGAAGCGTTGTTCTGGTTTTCACGTTAGCTGTCAGTAGGAACAGATTCAAGTGGAAATGATTTTCCTACTACCCCATTTTCATTTAAATCCTACAGAAACCTTAAATTCTGAGTGGTGTTTATCAGTAGGCCAACCTTGGCCTCTGTGCCAATAACATACAAGATTCACATTATCAAATAAACTGATGATAAAACCATTTCTACCTTATATGTCACTGTCATAACTTCATAATAAATTGCCTATGTAAAGAATAATTCCATATCAATGTAATCAATTTGTATCCATGAAAGCTCAGCTGAGAAAATGTAAACATCAAGTTATCATTGCGTTCACAGCAACCTTTCTTTTGCTAAACATTCAATAATCATAGTAGTGTTAATTACAGCAGTAATAACATTTAGGATAACATAATATTCATTTCTCATTAAAAATATGTTATTGTATGGTTATTATCAGTATTTTATGATTGTTGATGAAGTATAAGTAAATGGCCATCAGTACCCCAGGTTGTTTGTAACTGTTTAGATAAAGAAGAAGAAGAAGAAGAAGAAGAAGAAGAAGAGATCACCGTGATGAAATGTAAAAAAAACAATGGTTTCCCTTTTAGGTGACATGTATAGGAAAAACATGATATAGAATTGCTTTTGTTATTTTGTTTATTTTGAATTTCTAAGGATACTGTAAGTAACAACATTTCCAATAACATCATCTTTATATAAACAATAAGCAGTCATCTTATACTACAGGTATAGGATAAATTCATGAAAATTTGATTTATTTCTTTACCTCATCTTATCTAAAGGTCATCTTATATGTGGCAATATATGGCATCTCTCTTTTATGCTTAAATGAAACAAAAGTTGTCAACTGCAACTACAGATGTCACATATTTTCTACCATTAAATACTAAACAGAAGTTTATAGACTATTTCAGATTTCATTATGCAAGCCAATGATTTCAATAAAATTTATATTTTTTTTTAAGCATTCCACCCCAAGCAAGGCAGGGGTGCCACTAGCATGCAAGGGGTTACAGAGAATTAAAGTAACAGAAAAGAGTGGGGATTGAAGAAAGGATAAAAAAAAGAACAGGGAGCAAGATCAAGGCATCAGAAAATGTCAATTGACATTACATTTAACTTTTGAAGATTATAGTTATGAGAGAAGCAAGAGGAAAGGAGTTCCACTGTTGGGAAGTGCAAGAGAAGAAGCTGTCAGAGTAGAAGAGGTGGTTACATTTAACTGTTTTGCCAGTAAAAGGATGGGACCAAGATGCCAACCTAGTAGCAAGCTTAAATTCATGCATTGACGCACCAGTGAAAATAGCTCATCAGAGGAGTTGCCATGAAAATATTTGTAGAAAAGACAGAAGGAAGTGACTGGAGTCAAAGTGCCTATCACATTGCATATCTGTTTTTGGATTTTGTCAAGAAACTTGAGATGAACAGTGGAGGCACCAGACCATATAAGGCTAAAGTATTCAATGCATAGACGAATAGTAGATTTGTAGATGTGAATGATGGACAAGAAAAACCTTCTGGTGTAACACAGAGAACCAATTTTCCTTGCAGTAAATGAAGCAATGCAGTTGTGAAGGTCTGTGAAAAATGTGAAATGAAGGAGACACAGTGAAGATGCTCTTGTGAAGTTGAGCATCAACCATGCTGATAGGAGGCAGGGAGGTTTCTCTATGGTGGGTAAATGAGAGCAGTTTAATTTTGGAGGCATTAAAATTTACAAGCTATTTCTTGCCCCAGTCAACCGCAGATTGGAAGTTCTTTTGGAGACCTACGGCCAGGTTAACTTTGTTAACAAAGATTTACTACTGAGACAGGAGTAAATGGTGGTGTCATCTGTGTAGATGCCTGCTTCAGAACGGATGAACTGGTAATATTTTCAGGATATTTAAATACACAATATACTCTTGAGTTTTATCAGTTAGCAATAACTCCAATAGATAGAGCCCCCTATATCTATCTATCTGTCTATATATAAAATTCTGTAACTTCCGTTAGTCTGTCTGTCGCACCCTCTAAAAGCCATACATTGACTGATCAAAAAAATAAATTTTCATTAAGTTATTATTTAGCATACAAAATACTCCCACTATTTTAAAAACAATTTAATGATTAAAATAACAAATACTTATTTAATAAAAATACAATATTGTTTTTTGCATATCTTTTCTTTAAGATTTTATATACAAGAATCCAGTTTCCAGTTCACCCTGCATTTGTAAGAACTATAAACAAGTCACAATGCCGAATGCTCCAAAAAGTTGTAATTTAACTACAGAAAGAAATATTTATGCATGGTCAGTTATATGTTGCATTCTCAAGAGTAAGAAATCCTAAGAATTTATCCTTTGCTGTTAAAAAGGAAAGAGGAAAAAAGAAATTTTCTTAAAAAGTATTGTTTACCATGAAGCCCTATAAAATTAGATTAAATTAAATAAATTATTAAACTGCAAAATAGGGGTTTTGTCAAAGTATTTTTACAAATAAATCAGCTTATGCAAATTCTATCAATTGGTTTTAGGGTGTTTGTAAATCTCAACAAAAAACATTAGTGACAACTTCAATAATACTAAATACTTTGAGAATTTCAACATGTATCACTGTGTTGCAAAAAAAATTCTGGTATATAAAATTTTGCAACTTCCATTAGTCCATCACACTCTCTAAAATAACCATACATTGACCAATCGAAACTAAATTTTGGTAAGAATTGCAAACAGGTAAGAGGGTAAAAAGTACAGTTGGTTTTACTAGGGTGCATAGCTTAGTACAATGAATTTTAATTATGGTAATTGCTTCGATGAGCTGTTTTCACTGGTTCCAAGACTTTGCGAATTCAAGTGTCCTACGAGGCTGGCATCCTGCTCTCACCCTTTCACTGTTGAAAGTGATAAATGTAGTCACTTCTACTCCAATAGCTTCATGTCTCGCACCTCTTGCCTGTGGAACTCCCTTCTCTACTCCTGTTTCCCTGATAACTTTAATCTCCAACTATTCAAATGTAATGTCAATTGACATCTGCAGTTGCCTTGATCTATCCACTGTCCTTCTCCTCATCCTCTCCTCTATCATTAATATCTGCTCTCGCTCCAAATCCTCTGTAACCCTTTGCGTACTAGTGGCCACTCGCTTTGCTAGGGGTGAAATACTTAAAAAAAAAAAAAAAATTCTAGGGGAAAAATTAAAAGTTTTTTATTGAATGAAACATAGAGATTGTAAATCGCGAGAAAAAAATGTTAGCGATAACTTCAACAAGACTAAATACTGTAAGGATTGCAACATGCTGATGCATGTTGCAATCCTCACAGTATGTTGCAATCCTCATCAGCATGTTGCAAAAAAATTCAAATATAAAAAATGCAATTAAGAAACTAGCACCAACAACTGTTTTAGTAATAAAAATGAATAAGAATTTTATAGTCATCTGCACACTATCAGTTAGTTCAATGCGAGCGGACATTTTCAAAGCTGAAGGTCATAAAGACAGGGTTAAAAAAATTGCTGCCTGACGAGAATTTGGAATCATATATGTTGCTATCCATTGAAAAGGAATTGTTAGTTGAATTGGATGCAGAAGCAATTATTGGCATATTTGCACAATCATTGAGTGAACACAAATGATTGCTCTTGATATAGTGGACTGAATGCATTGTGTGTGCTTTTGAACTATTTGCTAATGTATAAATTGTACAGTAAACTATTTAAAAATATCAACCAATTACTTAAAAAAATAAATATAAAATTCCAAGTCACAAAAAGCAGCAAAGACAGCCATAACTTTTCAGTGACTTATCTCCACTGTTCAATATTTTGCCAAGTTCGGAGGTATTCAGAAGAAGCACAGTTTCAATAAAAGCAAAAAAAAAACTTCCCAGAAGATATTTCTGGAAAACAAAGTCATGAATAGTTCAACAAATCATTGTTGCTAACCAACCAATGCACAGAAAATAATTTGTTGAACTGTTATATATAATTTAGAAAATATCTCTTCAAAGCCAAAAAATGCAGTAAATTCCTTTTAAACTTTGGGAGAGGTATTTTATTTTTATTTTTTTCCTTTAATATAAATTTTTTTCTTTACCTTTCTTTAATATATAATTTTTTTGAATTTTAAATAAAATGTTTGACTTTATACATTGAACATGCATTCTTTCTCTTCATATTATCCTTGTAATTTGCAATTCATTTTATAATTTGCAAAAATCTTTTATAAATTCTATTTTTTCTTATATTTTGCAAAAATTTCTTTATGCTGACCCATTAATACTTGCCTTTGAAAACTGTTTGGCAAGGTGGGAAATGGCCAGCTATGCAAAATTTTAAGGAGCATTGTCTTGCATAAACATGCTGTTTAGCTTCAAGCTTTTAGATCATGATGTAGGGATACAAAAGACGATTATCTCCCTTTGGGGAGATAAGTCACATGGATTACGTGATGGCCACTTAGTGACATCACTGTATACAGCGATGAAAGTAGCAGTCAAATTCAGTTTGTTTTCAGCAGTTAAACCATAAAGGAAATGGCACAAATTGAATGAGAAGAAAAAAATGGCACAATTAATTTCCTGATGTTAAATTTCAAAACTTACAAACTCATATAATTATGAGGTTTTATTGAAATTTTAAGAAATTAGCCACTAATAAATAAAATTATTTTTAAAGCTTTTTTGGTAATGTTTAACCTTTGTTGTCCACTTGGTAATGTTTATTGTTTTAATATAATTTTAATAAAACAAAACATATGAAAGTGGATTTATA